>JAQMRL010000005.1:62621721-62811721 GCA_035578175.1 Catonia carolina | reverse complement strand
AGTGTGACAGACGGATGGATAAAGGAAATGATAGAATGACAATAATTTTAAAAACTGCTACCAAAAACCTATTTATGCAGTTAAAAAATACATCAATAATTTACCACAAGCTTTAAGAAATTGTGGTACTCTAAATCTGCTAAAAATAATCTAAAAAGTTACTTGATGGATGAAAAATTTTACAGTGTACTATAATTCCTTTCTAAACAGTCTTTTGTTTGAAAAAGTAATATACTTGTAAGTAAATACAGAAGCTGGCCGCATTGTCATAGTTGGTAACTTGCTCGCCTCTAATCATGCAGTCTTGGGTTCGAATCCCATTCAGGCACGGCATATTTTCATACATTACAAAGAAATCATTTCATCCTTCACCATCTGCATTAGCAGTAATTGCAGAATAGTCGGACATTAAACCAAGAAAATAAAAAAATGCTGAGGCAAATTATGTGTATTATTTGTTATACAGGCACTTGACGTTTTGGTTATAACCATTTATAAGACATATTTTGTATATTTTTTTGTTATTGATAAATAAATAAATAACTTCAAAAGAAGCACTTAAAAAAGCACATAAAAAATGTACAATAAATGGAACTGTTCCTTCTTTGTACATTTTTGAAGTTAACATTTAAATACTATTTACAGCAAGAATACAAAGCATGGTTATTTTCAAAAAACTTGCCACTGACACCGTCCGACAAAATTAGAAAGACACCAGCATCAAAAGTTGCTGAGTGGATCTTAGTTGCATGGTATAAAATACCAGAAGTTATTACTCAAAATTCCTTCAAGAAAAACTGTATACCTAACACAAGTCATCGGAAAAACATGTAACATTAGAAGATGACATTTTAGGGGAAAATTTCAATAATGATTCAACACTTTAATGACACAGTAATGACTCCAACACTGAAAATAATAGTTTGAGTGATGAAATATCAAGTGTTTAAAATATTTGTTACTTAAAGAAATACTCTTACAAAATATTAAAACATAAAATTTCAACTTTGTTATAATGACTGGAGTCATTTTTACTTTCTCTTGCCTATATGAATATATAGGAAGGAAAGTATTGTTTTCATGTCGATTTTTCGAAATTGAGTTTTCACCGGATCTATACGTTTTCAGACCCCCTGAACCCAAAAAACATGTTTTTAGCGATTGGTCTGTGTGTGTCTGTGTGTGAACAGAATATCTCAAGAACGGAACATCGTACGAACTTGAAACTTGAAACTTAAGTTACATACCACCACCGGACGTGACACGAACATTTTCATCAAAATCGGTCAACCGGAAGTAGTAGTTTATTCGTATAATTTTTCAGTTTTTTGCGATTTTCTCAAAAACTGGTCCTACGATTTTTTTTAAAATCGCCTATTTTACTCAATTTTTTATTCTCTACAAGATAGGGTAGGCGCCATGTTTGCTGAAATTCTCGGTGAGGCTGTTTTCACGTAAAAACGTTGTTTTTTTAAGATTACGGCTTTAATATAAATTTTAGCGCAAAAACTTATATAATAAAAGTTGTAGAGAATTTAAAAACCTACAACTTCTGTTTCAAACATTTTTTTTTATGACGCTTAGTTTAGCAGTAATTAGCGATTTTCTGATTTTTTCTCACGAAAACGTGTGAAAAATAGATTTTTTTAAGATTTTGGCCTTAGTATGCATTTTACGACAAAAGTGTATATAACCAAATTTATAGGAAATTTAAAGATCTACAACTTTTATTTAACGTATTTTTCTCTACAGAGCCTAGTTTAGCGTGAAATAGTGATTTTCCGTATTTTTAAGCCAGACTGAGGTTGATTTTCATTTTGAGTGTTTCACTCATGATTAAAATAAGGTTATGTTTATTGAGGTTAGTTTTTTGTTTTTTTCTAATATTTTATTACTAATGTTAAATTATATTGTAAATTATTTGCATTGGCAAGAGAAAGTTGTGTGAGTGTTTCACACCAGATTTTTTCAGTTCACTGGCACTTTTGACAATTAGGAATATCTCGTCAGTAAAATCCAAATGGTTTAATTAACCAGACTCCATCCTCTCGGATCCCTAAATGTGGCCAATCTAATTTATCAAAAATATCCTCAAATATCAATGTTAAAATCTTTGGTGAGCCAATATCTCCTTGTCTTACTCCTCTGTTGACTTTAATGATCTGATCACTGATATTTTTTGTCTAATGAGTAAACTGACACTGATTCGTCATAAATACTCTGCATTATAAAAATTCTGTGATCGTCAATCTTTGTTATTAAATTATCACCAATAATATCAACTGAGATAGAAACAAATGCCTTCCAAAATTTTTAAATTTTAGATTTTCAGTTGAGTTTTTCTATACAAAAAAATATAATTTACCGTAATCTTATTTGGTCTGAAGCCCGCTTGATTATTTTTAAAGGAAAAATCTAATCTTCAGGTGATCTGTTAAAAAGCACTATCATGAATATATTGTAGCTTACCTACTGCAAGAAACTTATAGATCTGTAATTATTTAACTCCTTCCTTATTACCTTTCCTAAAAAGTATTATCATTTTTGAGCATGCCCACTCATTTGGCTCGGTCCATTCATCAAACATTTGTTGTAGAAGTTTTTTTTTCAAAAACAAAGCCACTGAATCTATTTAAAGTATAATTTATTTATTTAATCTTATCATGACCGACTATTATTACTTTCTCTTGCCTATATGAATATATAGAAAGGAAAGTATTGTTTTCATGTCGATTTTTCGAAATCGAGTTTTCACCGGATCTATACGTTTTCAGACCCCCTGAACCCAAAAAACATGTTTTTAGCGATTGGTCTGTGTGTGTGTGTGTGTGTGTGTGTGTGTGTGTGTGTGTGTGTGTGTGTGTGTGTGTGAACAGAATATCTCAAGAACGGAACATCGTACGAACTTGAAACTTAAAACTTAAGTTACATACCACTACCGGACTCGACACGAACATTTTCATCAAAATCGGTCAACCGGAAGTGGTAGTTTATTCGTGTAATTTTTCACTTTTTTGCGATTTTCTCAAAAACTGGTCCTACGATTTTTTTTAAAATCGCCTGGTTTACTTAATTTTTTATTCTCTACAAGATAGGGTAGGCGTCATGTTTGCTAAAATTCTGAGTGAGGCTGTTTTCACGTAAAAACGTTGCTTTTTAAGATTACAGCTTTAATATGCATTTTAGCGCAAAACTTTATATAATAAAAGTTGTAGAGAATTAAAAATTCTACAACTTTTATTTCAAACAATGTTTTGTATAACGCTTAGTTTAGCGGTAATTTGCGATTTTCTGTTTTTTTTTCTCACGAAAATGTGTGAAAAATTGATTTTTTTAAGATTTCGGCCTTAGTATGCATTTTACGACAAAAGTGTATATAATTTAATTTATAGAAAATTAAAAGATCTACAACTTTTATTTAAAGCATTTTTCTCTACAGAGCCTAGTTTAGAGAGAAAGAGTGATTTTCCGTATTTCTAAGCCAAACTGAGGTTGATTTTCATTTTGCATCATTCACTCATGATTAAAATAAGGTTATGTTTTTGAGGTTAGGTTTTTGTTTATTTCTAATATTTTATTAATAATGTTAGGTTTATTGTTAATTATTTGCATTGGCAAGAGAAAGTTGTGTGAGTGTTTCACACCAGATTTTGTTTTATTCGTTTTTCTAGAGGAGTCGATGTTTGGAATAGTGAACTACTAATACTACTACTTTATCCAATAAAAAATAGCCGGAATTTTCTTATTATGTTCATTAATTTAAGTTCCCCAGATATGCTGAAATGTAATAGATTGTATTTACATTTCTAGTTGTCCTCTCTTGTCTTTTATTCTTCAATTTCAGAATTGGCCTTAATAACATCTTCTTTCAATTTTCGTATATATTTTTTATATATTTTGTTTGATTTCCACCATTTTTGTTACCAGAATATCAATCTAATTTTTGTAAAATTTTATTAAGATTATGTCAAATTTCCTCTCCATCTTATAAAATTTATAACATAAATCGTTCATAAAAAACATATTAAATAAAAATGTTAATGAAATATGTCATATTAAATATGAATGCCAGGAGGTCTTAGAATTTATACTTGTATTATTCATAATGTGACAAACTTTTTTCATACATAAAATAATACTCATCTAATTCTATTACACTTTTAATTATTTATTTATTTTCCCATTACGTTACAAAAATTATTACAATACAATGTTAGTTTTCTTTAATAACCTGGGTCTGCTCTGGGCATTGGTGACTTGTGTAATAGGGGAGCGCTGGTCGGATTCTGTTTTCCTTTTGTTTTTCTTGGTTTTTGGCCTTGGAATGTTTTAACTGGTTTTTTCTTCTTTGAGTGTGTGCTGAACAGTTCCAGTAGGGTCCGTGTGATATGTTTATGCTCGGCTTAATTCTATGAGGTTCTCTTCAGATATTTTTACATTTAAGAATCTGCTCCATTTTTGCAACTTTAATTAGGTGGTAATATTCCTCAGTTCCATCGTGCCAAACGTATCTTTGCGCAACTGCCAAAATAAAAAATTAATAAAACATTGGCGTTAAACCATGACAGTTTAGAGCGTGTAAAATCAATTATTTACAGTGACATCAGAATTATTTCTGAATTTAACTTATAAACGTTATTTGCATTTCAAATTCTGATAAACAAATTTTACACCACAGCTCAATTGTTATTTTTTACATGTAACAAAAACTTTTGCAAATTTTATAAAAGCATTAGTTAAATTGCCATTTATTTTTTAAATTATTGTAGTGTATATTACAATATATATTATATTACAAAAGTATAATTATATTATATATATTTTTAATTATTATAATTTATATTGTAATTGTATTGTATATTTCATTCTGATATTTGTCCATTTTTCATACAAAATGCAATAAATAAATATGTGTGTGTGTGTGTGTGTGCCATTACCATTGGTGTAGTTGATAACGTGCTCGTCTCTCATCATGCGGTCGTGGGTTCGAATCCCACTCAGGCACGGCATATTTTTGTACGTTACAAAAAAAAATCATTTCTCATCACACAGTTACACCCCAGTGTCATCACTAATGACCGTAGCAGTTGATGCGACGTTGAATAAATAAATAAGGAAAATAAGAAGTTATATTAAAAATTATTCAATAAAATCGCCAACATTTTACTTTCACTTGCCTATATGAATACATAGAAAGAAAAATATTGTTTTCATGTCGATTTTTTTGAAAACAAGTTTACACCGGATTACACGTTTTCAGACCCCCTGAACCCAAAAAACATGTTTTTTTAGTATTCAAATCCATATAAAAGTTACTACCTTTAGTAGGATTTGGGCCTTTGAGCCAGCTCAGTCAGTCAGCTGGTAGGAAGTCGCTATTAATTGTTAAGTAACACCGGTTGGGCAAGCGACTTTGTATGGTGACCAGCTGACAGCCATCCGTGAACAAACTCTACTGGGGGTCCCTGTTCAAACTCATGTCTTATCCACGTCAAAAAAAAAATACAGCAAAAAGCAGCGATCAAATTGGGTAGTTGTCAACAATGTACAATTCCCAATAACAAAAAAAATAAAATAAAATAAATAATACCAGGATTTGAACCAGAGTCTTTGTCTCAAAAATCACCTGTTATATAGCTGACTCATTAAGATTTAAAAAAATATGTTTTTTGAATGGTAGTATAGACCCAGTTTTTTGCCTCTCCGCCAAATGTCTTTCTTCCTCAGAAAAATAGTACATTTATTTCTTAAAGAAGTAACTTTTTTTATTCATGTCACTTCATAATGTCATAACCCTCATATCTGTCAAAATCGAGATTTTGCGCTTTATTGCATTACTAACCTCAAATATAGGCCCTAGCAAAATGTTGTAAGCCACAGTGCTATATATATAAATAAATAAATTTATCGTAACTATTACAAATAACAAAAATGATAAATATTAACAACAAAAACCTGCGCTCTGTAAAATTTTTATTTTGTGGCTTACGACATAATATTGAAGTGACAAAGTCGCGTTGCTTGTCCCGATATGTTTCCATAGCAAATGGATTCTTAAAAACTGAAAAATCTTTGTTCGTGAACAGTAATTCACAGGATTAAACTATCATAACTTGGTATGTTTTGGCATAATAAATAAACTGTTCATTAAATTTTTAAATGTGCTCTGTCTTTAAATTTTTTTCTACATACGTAATCTAATAGAGTTTAAAAGTTTACTTATAGAATACAATTAAATTAATGATTTATCTTTGAAAACTAGACGCATAAATTATTAATTTTATTTAAATAGTTTACAAATTTTATTGCTCTGTTTTCACATTTCAGTCAGATATCCATAAATAATTTTTCATTTTACTACAGTTATAATTTATGTGTATATTTGGTATTGTCAACATAAACAAAACTAAAAATGGTATGCTACCTATTATAAAAGATAATAGTTGTATCTGTTTGCTTACGCAATACGTAATAAAACATTTTTACAACAGTATTTTATTTATTTTATTATAGGACTAGCAACCCCCGCTTGCTCCGCTTCACAGCAGCTAATGTAGGCCTAATTAAATTATTTTAAAACCTCTCTATATACAATATTTGTGGTTTTGTTGCCCTGTGGCAGCAAAATAAATTCGTTTTCTGCACTTCCAATTCTAGAAAGTCTGACACAAAGTTGTCCATGAGTGAAGCACTCTTGTCTCAAATCAATGCCCACCGTTTTAAATGTTTGTCCCTACAATTTATTAATAGTCAGTGCGAAGGATATGTTCACTGGAAACTGAAGACGTTTAAATGAAAATGGAAGATCTGTGGGTATCATTGGTATCAATAGAATGTGCGCCAGCTGCCCTGCTGCTGGACCAGTTATGATTGTCGCCTCAATTATATTATTGCGCATATTTTTAATTTGAAGTTTTGTGCCATTACAAATTAGGTGGGCTCATATTACAAAATAACATAATTGGTACGCCTACATTCAACTAAAGGTTATGTGGCAGCAGTCCAGATGGGCTAAAGGTATTTAAGAACTCCTGTAGGTAATTAACTGTGTCTTCTATTTGAACAACAGTGTCAATAGATTTATATTGCCTTAGCTCCTCAGGTACTTTTTGCAATATGATGTTTATTTCGTTTACTACACTATTTCTTGGGCAAATAATATTGGTCTCGGACATAACCAGTAGAAGTCTTTTAGTAAAATTGTCTCAATATCAGGGTAAATTTTTTTAATTAGTTCATTAATGTCGTGTATAATGTGTCCTAACTTGTCATCTAATTCAGCAACTGCTGGGTTATTGTTTTGTACAATTTTAGAAAGTTTGCCATCACCCAAATTCAATCATTGAGTAGGGAAGTCACTACTGCTCTTACCTAAATGTGCTCTCATATTAGACTGTACAGAATGCATAGAAGAATACCGATGGAAACAAAAGAGACAGTTGATAATGTGGCTGAGATAAGAGACAGTAATATGTGGGTGCAGTGCGCAGAGTAACTGGAAATATTTACTCATTCACTTCCTGCGGAATGAACACAAATATATAAAATACAGTACAAAAATACAATTTTTGAATTTTTAATGTTTTTAGAATCAAAAATGTTATTCTTCACGTTTTTCTATGAAATGTAATAGTTCAATCATGCTTCTAGCACAAAAAATACAACATCTAGAGGACTTAGAAAAAATAAAAGTGCTATGCACCCCCGATGGACTAAAACAAGCAACATCATCACAGTTTAAGTTGCTTAACTCACTTAATTAAAGTTACTTAAAGTTGCAACACAGCCTATATTGATCAAGAAACTCTAAGCTATGCAACAATGAAAGATTTTTTAAAATCAGTTCAGTAGTTTCTGAGATTACATCATACAAACAAACAAACAGACGTTTCTTCTTTATTATATTAGTATAGATAGAATGATGCAAAAGTTTTATTTTGTTCGGTCCAATAGATTTCTTCACTTTCTGTATCCATCATCTTTAGTTTTCTCATTACCCCATGAAATTCCTCGCTACCATAGTACCTTGGAATCTCTGTGTCTTTGTCTTCCGAGGGAAACTTCTTCATTATTCTGGATGGACGTTCTTTGATCTGTCCAGGTATTAATCGTTAGGTAGGCCCATACCATACCAAATCTCTCTACAATGTACCAAGGTATCCTGAGAACCGATCTATTGTCTATGTCTTCATTTCACTCATGCATGATCTTCAAAACCGGTACATCTGTAAAGGCCTCTAACCTTTATTTATTCCTGGAGTGCGTTTACCAGCACTCAGCATCATATATATAATATGTGGTTATGGGTTTCAGTTCAGATGTAGCCACTAACTTCTTCATTCACATCGTGCTTTACTGGACCAGAACATTGTATTCAATCTTTGAAGAGCAGTTCCGCCTGATCCAGTTTATCTTCAATAAGTATATAGTGTGAGGAACCTTACAGACCACCATCACCTTACCTTTGAGCAGCACAGCTATTCAGGTGTAGTAGGTGAAGAGCCTCTTCACTTATTTTCTTGATAATATCAAGATTTATTTCTACCACAAAATATGTATAAAATGTATTATAATTATTATCATGTTTTACAATAAATGAAGAAGTATCATGTAAAACATACATAAAATTATTGTATATGCTTAGAGCACTTTTTAATGTTTTAAATAGCCCTTGTAATGGCCTTTATATACGAGGTGTCGCTATTAAATAATGAGACTGACATAGTAAAAAATTTTATTTTTATTTTATACATAATCACTTATTGTCACCTTCAATATACACTCCTTCTCTATCCCTACAACGCTCCATGCAAATTTTCAATTGTTGGAAACAGTGCTGGAAGTTATCTTCTGTCGGCTCCTTAAGGACACATGCTGCTTTCTCTTTTACAGCTTCCACAGACTCTTTTTTTTTAACATTCAACTGTTTTGCAATTACTGCTAATGCAGACGATGAAGGATGAAATGATTTTTGTAATGTATGAAAATATGCCGTGCCTGAATGGGATTCGAACACAAGACCGCATGATGAGAGACGAGCATGTTACCAACTACGCCAATGCGGCCGGCACTCCACAGACTCAAATCTTGTCCCTTTTGCCAACAATGGACAATTTGCATGGAGCGTTGTAGGAATAGAGAAGGAGTGTATACTGAAGGTGACAATAAGTGATAATGTATAAAATAAAAATAAAATTTTTTACGTCAGTCTCGTTATTTAATAGCCACACCTCGTATTTCTACCACAAAATATGTATAAAATATGTTATGATTATTTCATGTTTTACAATAAATGAAGAAGTATCATGTAAAATAGTACATAAAATTGTTGTATCTGCTTATAGCACTTTCTAATGTTTTAAATAGCCCTTGTAATGGTCTTTATATACATAATAAATGCCAAATGAAAAAGTTGAAGGGTTGGCTGCCACTACTTTTCCAGTAAGAGCTGGTTGCCATGACATCGGAGATGTCTGCAGCAAATATGTAGGTCCAGCTCTTCCCACTCATCCCCGAATAGTGAAGAGATTGTGGGGGGTCGACTAGCCTACTGCACCTGCATGCTCTATGTTCATGTACGTTAGTTGTTTTGAATGTTACAGTATAAATCTGAATTCTATTGATCTGCATTGATCTGAACTTCTAGTCATTGCTTAAGATTTTTAAGATGGCAACTGGTGTAAAAAGAAAATTTCATTTGTAGTCAGTACAGCATCAAAATTGAAGTAAAATAAAAATTTGGTTGAGGATTTGCAAAATATATACATAATAAATGCCAAATGAAAAAGTTGAAGGGTTGGCTGCCACTACTTTTCCAGTAAGAGCTGGTTGCCATGACATCGGAGATGTCTGCAGCAAATATGTAGGTCCAGCTCTTCCCACTCATCCCCGAATAGTGAAGAGATTGTGGGGGGTCGACTAGCCTACTGCACCTGCATGCTCTATGTTCATGTACGTTAGTTGTTTTGAATGTTACAGTATAAATCTGAATTCTATTGATCTGCATTGATCTGAACTTCTAGTCATTGCTTAAGATTTTTAAGATGGCAACTGGTGTAAAAAGAAAATTTCATTTGTAGTCAGTACAGCATCAAAATTGAAGTAAAATAAAAATTTGGTTGAGGATTTGCAAAATAATTATTGTTTGCCATATTTAAATTAAATACGAGGCGTGTTCAGAAAGTAAGTACCGTTTTAAAAAAAAAACAAGTAAAACAATTTTTTTTCAACACAATTTTATTTCTACATGAAAGCCCAAACCTTAATCTATTTTTCGACATAGTTTCCACCGATGCTCAAACACTTGTCGTAGCGGGTGATCAATTTGTCTATACCCTCTTCGTAGAAGGTTCCCGCCAACGAATGTAGCCACTACTCCACGGCAGTTTTCACTTCATCTTCGGTTTCAAAGCGTTGGCCGCCTAGCTCGCGCTTCATGTGCAGGAACAAGTGGTAGTCAGACGGTGCCAAGTCCGGGCTGTAGGGCGTGTGATCGAACTGCTCCCAACAAAATTGTCGAACCAATGTTTAAATGTCACCAACGGTATGGGGCCGAGCATTGTCATGGAGCAACACAATTCCGTTACTGAGCATTCTTCTCTGTTTTGAATTGCCCGCCTTAGTTTTCTTAAGGTTTCGTACCTTGCTGCATTAATGGTTTCACCTCTTGGGAGAAAATCAATCAGCAAAACACCTTTCCGATCCCAAAAGACAGTGCACATGATTTTTTGTGCAGACATTGTCGTCTTGAATTTTGTTTCTTCGGGGATTGCGTGTGTCGCCACTCCATTGACTGCTGTTTAGGTTCCGGTGTGACATGACGGACCCAAGTTTCATCACCTGTCACAATTTTGTTTAAAAAATCTTCACCATCATCACTGTACAGTGTAAGAAAAGTCAAAGCACTTCCAAGTCTCTTGGTTTTGTGCACGTCAGTGGCGGGAACCTCTACGAAGAGCGTATAGACAAATTGATCACCCGCTACGACAAGTGTTTGAACACCGATGGAAACTATGTCGAAAAATAGTTTAAGGTTTGGACTTTCATGTAGAAATAAAATTGTATTTAAAAAAATTGTTTTACTTTTTTTTTTTAAAAACGGTACCTACTTACTTTCTGAACACGCCTCGTAAATAAACTAGTTATAGGGTTTCTGTTATACGAACAGGAAACATAATACATAGCATTGTTAGAGTTTATGTTCAATACTTTTTAACAAGTGTTTTTCTGTTTGTTTGCGCAATTGTACAATTGTCCTTTATTACTACTTACGCAGTATTATACCTTATTGATCTTAAATGATTAATGTTGATTTGTTTTACGTAAAAGAACTTACTGAATTGTTTATTGTAATTTAATTACATCTATTGTCTTTTAACCAAGTAAACATTTTGTGTTCAATTCCGACCTTCTTGGATTTACTGCTTCCGAATAATCATGACCTTCGTATTTCAAAATTAACCTTGTATTCAAAAGTTAATTTTTGTATTATGATAATATAGGGTGATTCAAAAAGAGCGCCGGTTTTGATATATCAAATTAAGAGATTTATTTTATTGAAAAACTGAAAATAAATACATCAACAAGTTCATCTTACCTTCCGATTTCATGTATGAAAAATGATGTCATGCATGTGTCCTCCTCTACTGCGCTGGCACGCATCAACTCTGTCCATGAAATTGGATATTACTGCACGACAAGTTCGACTTCCATTTGCCCGATAACCCGTCGAATTTCCTCCTTCAAGTCATTGATGTTTCGGGGTTTATTGGCATACACCAATGACTTCAGATGACCCCAAAGATGAAAGTCACAAGGCGTCAAGTCACACGACCTTGGTGGCCATTGATGGTCGGAATTACGAGAAATGATGCGATCCTGGAACCGTTCACGGAGCAACAACATTGTTTCTCGTGCAGCAACTGAATTTTATACGGGTGATATTGGAGATCGTACCGAAGAATTCTCCGTACAGAAGAACATCGTAAACCCAATTGTTGAGAACGGCGACGTATTGATTTTGCTGGGCTAACAGCCACACTGTCACGAACCAACGCAACGTTCTGCTCAGTTCGGCCAGAACGACGACGTCCAGAACTTTTAAGGTCGACTGTTGAACCCGTCTCAAAAAAATTTTTTCATGAGCCTGCGAACTGTTGATTAATTCGGTGCTTCATTACGTCCAAGAGTACCGCGAAGTCGCCTGACAGTAGCCGCATAACTCTCTTCACTCTGGTAAAATGTTTTGACGATTAACACTTGTTGTGCAATAGTAAACTTCTCCATGGTTAGACACAGACTGCGAGAGTACTACACTGCGAACAAGAGAAACTACAACTGAATCGTCAATCGGAATGTTCTCCGAAATAGAAATGAGGTCTAACAATGTTGCCAACCGATAAACAAAAATTTACCAGCCGTTTAAAAACCGGCGCTCTTTTTGAATCATCCGTTATAAATTAATAAGCAATATTGTACAATAATATAGAAAACCAACAAAACTTTCTTTTAAATCTGCAGCGAAAAATTATTCAATGACCTACAATTTTTGTCATTAAATGATAAAATACATTCATAAAAAGCAGTCATAATTTTTTTTATAAAATCATAATGTATCTTTATTAATTAAGGGTATCTCTGGGGAATTTAAAAGAGCAACATGTGCTATCTGCAACATACAGACTAATGTCGTTAGTAAATCACAAACTGGGTGGATATCAAGATAGGAGGATAGGAGGATTTTGCTCAAAACAGATCTGGAACCTAAAACAAGTAGGTACCGGAATGTTACATTTCAAGCGATAAGTGGTAGTGTTTGTTGATTTTAAAAAATCTTATGATTCAGTTGACCAAGAAACACTACTGACTAGTAGTCATTAAGGAAACTTTGACACAGTAAAACATTTATCAAAAGTAAAATTTTTAGGAGACGTCTACACAGAGTTTGAAATTAAAACTAGTGTTAAGCAGGCACTTATTCTCTTTAACTATGTCCTGGAGAAGTTTATCCAAAAATCAGAAATGTAACTTCCCGAGAAAATTTTTTAAACCAAGTAAATTCTGAAAGATCAAAGAATGGCATCAAGATCAAAATAATTGTCTAGCTTTTGGAGTTTAAATAATTTCTAAGAACACAGAAAGAGCGAGTGAACAAATTAAGACGTTAAAAACAAGCCGAAAAAGTGTGACTACAGATGTCCTTTGAAAAAACTAAGTTCATAATGAGTATGAAAACAATCTTGTATCACTTGAAGATACAATACGAAAAAATTTAGAAAGTTCATAGCTTCAAGTTGGTACTTTGAGGATGTGATACAATTGAAAACCAGCAGATTAAAGAAAAAAGAGTAATCATGGAAGATGGCCACTACACTCAGAACAACTCGCAACCTGTACTAAAAGAAAGCATTCCTGAGACAAGCTAAGATCATACATAATATTGTGTAAAACCTGATTGCCCATGAAAGGCAGATGAAGTGTTAAATTACTTGCACTCGATCTGGTAGTTACAGGGCTACAAAAAATAGTTCTGTTTCTTATCACATGGGCAGCTAATTATATAACTGAAGCATTTAACAACAGAAGAGGTAAAGGTGTAAAACACACCAGTCAGTTATCTTCTCTGAGAGTAATAATTAATTTCATTATACAGCCAGACCCTGCGATGAATGAAGTGAAGGTGTCATTTACAGAGTGGAAAGTAGATACTTTTCAGAGGGCCCAACATGCTGTTAAGCATACTTTTCCACTCAGAGAGGAAGCCATGGTAAACCATCTCACTCCTCATTTTTCTTGATAAAGCTTCTAGAGGTTTAAACCAGCCTTTCGAATGATGACCTAAACAACAGCATAAAACCTGAGTGTTTGGACTCAAGTGAATGCCTTAGAATAGACATTTGACAGATCAGATTATGAGGACGAAATGAACTGTACAAGAAAAATGAACGATTAATGGAAACCATTAGAAAATAAAACTAAAATTTTATGGTCACTTGTACAGAATGAAGACGTATCAAATTTTTTAAAATTCAAAATAGATTCAAAGTGTCAGATAAGTGGTTTAAAAATGCAGAAAAGATAGTGATAAAATTAGAATAAACCAAGAATACATAATGGACCAAACCAAATTCAAGCTATTGATTACTGACTTCAAGAACTTCCACGAAGAACAAAAGCAAATCACTGAGTAGATGGAAGGAAGGAGAAAAGCTTACAGTAAAAGAATGCCAAGCATGTAGGTCTCAAAGTGAGATCCCGTAATGTCTACAATTACTTTATATTGTGATATAAAATGGCCCTAAATGAAAAAAAAATCATTAAAAGTACAATAAAAAAAACTTATATAATGTTTTTAATATTTTTATTAAAAATAGTACTCTTTATTAAGTCAATAAAAAATATAAATAAGTATTTGTCAGCTAATCATATTTTTTGTTCTTCATCAAATACCTGAAAAAGAAAAATATATAATAAGAATTAATTAATTAATTAATTAATTATAATTAAGAATATTTAAATTATACTGTTTATTTGATGCAATAGTTAATCAATGTTAAAAAAGGTGTCAAAATAATTAATATGTGTAACCAAAACTCTTGGATAACAAGAATTACTTGTATAGGTAACATTTATTTCACGTTTGCCCATAATGAGCAGGTGGAGTGTTAAATTAATCGTACTCGATCTGCTAGTTCCAAGGCTGGAAAAAAATTGTTCTGTTTCTTATCACATAATCAGCCAAATTTATAACTGAACAGTCATGTTCTGACATTGGATACCAATTTATGGCTCCTCAGATGTTATGTGTTCTGTGTTCTTCTGTATGGTGTGGAGACTTGGACTTTGAACAGGGCGACTGCACGCAAGCTTGAGGCTTTTGAATTGTGGTTGTATAGGAAAATATTGAGAATTTTGTGGACACAGAAAGTCACCGAACAATTGCCGGTATAAGCAATTCCCCACTCACTCACCAACGGCTTCGGGCGGATGAGTGGGTGAGTGGTAGGGCACTCTTTTGTCCTGGGTTGAGAAATTGACCCCAAAGGCGAATGAACCAAAGTTGGTCAACGGCATAAGGATGGGGAAGCATAACCAGGGCACGCACCCCATTAAAGATCCATAGTGATATGTCCTTGTCAATCAATCATGACAAGATGCTCAATACTAAAATAAATTCCGGAGTAAGTCCTCCAATCGGATCTCCGGGGAGGACAGTTTTGAGTTCAGCAAAAGATGATAAGTTGAAGTGCAGAAGGAATATCAAGATATGCACATGGAATGTAAAAACCTTATATAAGGCAGGAAAAGTTCACAATGCAATACGGGAGATGAAGAGAATGAATATTGAAATCATGGGAGTGGCGGAGATGAGATGGTCGGATTCTGGGGAGGCACGAGTGGAAAAGTATAAGGTGTATTACTCGGGAAGAAGTGATGGATCTCATGAATGTGGAGTTGGTTTAATTGTGTCACCCAAGGTTGCCAAATGTGTTACTAACTTTACACCAATATCAGAGAGAGTAATGTTACTTCAAGTACAGGCCAGTCCGATCAATGTAAACATTATTCAAGTATATGCTCCCACTGCAGACAAAGAGGAGGAAGAAGTGATTAAGTTTTATGACGAAATCAACAGAATCATATTGAAAATTCCAAGACAGGAGGTGCTGATAATTATGGGCGATTTTAATGCCAAGCTTGGAACTGGATGTAAAACACAGTATATCGGAGCACATGGACTTGGAGCAAGAAACGGGAGAGGAGATCTTCTAGAAAAATTCGCAGAAGACTCAGAAATGGTTGTTACCAACACTTTCTTCCAATTACCACCTCGAAAGCTATACACATGGAAATCCCCTCAAGACAAACCTGGGAGAATCATTAGAAATCAAATAGATTATATTCTAGTAAATAGAAGATTCCGAAACAGTTTCACATCTGTCAAGACTTATCCAGGAGCAGACTTGGAGACAGATCATGTTCCACTGGTGGGAGTTTTCCGAGTAAAACAAAAAAAAGTGCAGAAAAGGAAATCACAGTTATATGATATTCATTTGTTAAAGGACCTTAATACAAGAATGGAGGTTCAAGGTATGCTAAACGAGCAGGTGACTGGTATTGGGGATGAAATGAACATAGAACAAAAGGTCAACTGTATCACAGAGATAGTTCAGAAGGTTAAAGATAAACACTTAAAGGCGGATGAATTGATCAAGAAGAAATCATGGATGACAGATGAGATTCTTAAGCTAATGGATGAAAGAAGAGAAGCCAAAAATGACCCTGACAGATATAAAGTCATAAATATAACAATAAGAAGGAAGATCAGAGAAGCAAAGGAGAGGGAAGCAATGGAAAGATGTGAAGAAATTGAGACTCTACAGTTAAAGCATGATAGTTACAATATGCATAGGAAAGTTAAGGAGCTGACTGGTGGACTAAGGCGGAGACTGAAGGGAAATCTAATGGATTCTGACGGAAACATCATCTTGGACAGACAGAGTAAGATGAGAACTTGGAAAGAATATCTGGAGAAACTGTTTGAGGACCAAAGAGATAACACCTTTGAGCTGGGAGAGGAGGTAAATGATGGACCAAAGATATTACAGCAGGAGGTTCAATATGCAATATCACAGCTAAAGGATGGTAAAGCAGCAGGCCCCGATAATGTACAAGCTGAACTACTCAAACTAATGAACAATGAAACAGTAGCAATAATCACAGAGATACTCAACAACATATACAACTCTGGAGAAATACCAGAAGAATGGCTGAAGTCTGAATTTATTGCACTTCCGAAAAAACCAGGGGCCAAGAAGTGTGAAGAATACCGTACGATAAGCCTCATGAGTCATCTCCTTAAACTATTCCTAAAGATAATCCATAAGAGGATTTACAAGTTGTGTGAGAGCAAAATTTCCCCCAACCAATTCGGGTTCATAAATGCTGTTGGTGCGAGAGAGGCTCTGTTTTCAGTACAGGTCTTATTCCAAAGGTGCAGAGATGTCAATTGTGATGTATATGCATGTCTGGTTGATTATGAAAAAGCGTTTGATCGAGTGCAGCATGCCAAGATGATGCAAATACTAAAGGAAGCAGGAATTGATAACAAAGATCTGAGAATAATTGGAAACCTCTACTGGAACCAACCGCAAATCTGAGGATGGAAGGTGAACAGACTGAATATGTGAAGATCATGCGTGGAGTGAGGCAAGGTTGTATTTTATCTCCTCTAATCTTCAATTTGTACTCTGAGAGAATATTTGGCGAAGCTTTGCACGAAGTTGAGAAGGGCATATTACTAAATGGGCACTGGTTGAACAACATCAGGTATGCAGATGACACCATTGTATTTGCAGACAACTTAGAAGACCTTCAATTCCTTATGAACAAAATCACATACTACAGTCAACAATATGGACTCAACATAAACGTAAGGAAGACTAAGCTCATGATAATTAGTAAGAAGAAGATAACAAAAGGTCAACTCTACGTCAACCAAACACCAGTAGAACGAGTAAAGCACTATAATTATCTTGGAACCATTATAAATGAGGAATGGACCAACAACCAGGAGATAAGAGCGCGCATTGGAAAGGCTAGATCCACCTTCAACCGGATGAGGGCCTTCTTCAAAAGCCACTACCTCTCTCTTGGTATGAAAGTGAGAATGGTGCGATGCTATGTATTCTCTGTTCTGTTTTATGGTGCTGAATCGTGGACCCTGAACGAGGATATGTGCAAGAAATTGGAAGCGTTTGAGATGTGGCTGTACCGGAGAATACTAAAGATCCCTTGGACTGATCGAGTAACAAATGAAGAGGTTCTCAGAAGAATGAGGAAGAATGGGGAAGAATCGGGAGGTAGGGGAAGGAAGGGCAAAGTGGAATGGTAGGGTAAAGTGGAATAGCTTTTCAAATTTGCTACTTTTAGCGGGAACAGATGTGTATGAACATTAAACCTCTTTGTATGTAGTTGGCTAACCTGTCATAAAGTGTCATGGCGCTACTCAGCTGTTTTTCTCTCATAAGGAGTACATCTTGTTTGAGGTTAATTTTCTGTAATAGTTCAGTGCAATTTTAAAATCAGTGGAAGCTATAATTTTGAAGAATTTCGTTTTTCTGCAGTTTGAACTTTGAAAGAGGTAAGTTCTTTACAGTTTCTATTCATGATTGCACTAGTATTATTAATGAAATTTAAGTTTTTGTTATGATTTTACAAAGATGCACTTTGGGGTAAAGTGGAATACCTTGAGTTGGGTAAAGTGGAACATCATTCCACTTTACCCCTAAAAAATTGGTGTAATCCTAGTTTATGTGCCAGGTCGATTTTCTACAATTTTATGATTTCAAACAATTCATCATGTTATTCTGATACTAGAACAAAAAAAAATTTATGGTGCTGACCTCTGGTTAATTAATAAATTGAAATCAAAATACCTTGAATTAGGCTAACTTCAACAAGGATCAACATCAATATTGATACATCGAGTTATTGAATGCAGTTTACTTATTTTAAAGCCCTAACATCACTAGACACAACTAAATTAAATGTTGTTCACTTAAAACTAAACACTAACATTGCTAGATAGGCTACAACTAGATTGAATGCTGTTCGCATAAAACTAAACACTAACCTCACTACTCACTAGATAGGCATATTTAAGAATGTCACTTGAGTCTCCCTTGACATCAGGAATACTTAAGTGACGTTCATAAATACGAGCCTATGGATCACAGAAGCAAGGTTAGTAAATTTAAATTATTTTTTTATTTTGTTTCAGGATCATGCCCAGGAAAAGAAGTAGAACTTCAAATCAAGGTTCATGGAACCAGGTTTCGATGGAAGAAGCTGTTCAATCGGTAAGACAGAACAAACTTTCATTTGGTAAAGCGGCAAAACAATACAATGTCCCTGTAGGAAGCTTGTTTCGGCGAGTCCACAAGGACCAATCTGCAGAAGAAGTGTCAAGAAAAAAACTGGGACGCTACACCAACACATTCAGTGCTGAACAAGAGAATGAACTTTTAGTTTTTCTATTGGAAATGGAGAAACGATTTTATGGATTAACTAATGATGAGTTCAGACAATTAGTTTATCAGTTTGCAGAGCTTAACAAAATACCGCATCGATTTTCACATGAAAAGAAAATGGCTGGTAAAGATTTTTTGTACAATTTTAAAGACAGGCATCCTGAACTTTCTTTACGCCAACCAGAAAGCACTTCATTCGCTCGCGCCGCAGGATTCAACAGAGTTGTAGTTGACAAGTTTTTCAACATTTTGGAAGAAAGTTACGAGCAATTTCGATTTAAGCCACATCGTATCTTTAATTGTGATGAAAAGGGGATTTCAACAGTGCCAAACAAACAGCCAAAAATTCTATCCATTAAGGGCAAGAAGCAAGTTGGAGCTATTTCGTCGGCAGAACGTGGTGTTCTGATAACTGTTGAAGTTGCCATGAGTGCAACTGGGATTTTTGTACCACCTCTTCTAGTGTTTCCTCGTGTAAGACATAATCCATTATTTAATATTGGGTTGCCAGCAGGTAGCATTGTGGTACCTCACCCTTCAGGATGGATGCAAATGGAAATATTTGATAAATTTATTGATCACTTCATTGAGCACACAAAACCCTCACAGGATGACCCAGTGTTACTTATCCTAGACGGACATGCAACACATACCAAAAATGTTAATTTATTGCAGAAGTGCAAAGAAAAGCACGTGCATATGCTAGTGATTCCGCCGCACACCAGCCACAAACTTCAACCCCTTGATGTTGGATTCATGTTTTCACTCAGTATGTTTTATTCCCAGGAAGTAAAGTGTTGGTTGAGAAACAATCCTGGGAAAGTTGTCACTTTACATGATGTTAGTCCTCTCTTTGGAAAGGCATTTTTAAAAGCTGCAACGCCACAAAATGCAGTATCATCATTTAAAGCTACAGGAATTTGGCCCTTTGATCGCCACATCTTCAAGGATGAAGATTTTGCTGCTGCTGATGTCACTGATAGGGAGCAACCAGCACTATCACAGGAAAAGAATCTGCCAGAAGTGCCTTCTACTTCATGTTCTTCCCGGCCATCTGCTGAACCTTCACAGCAGGCATCCAATTCATCTTCTCTCCAGCCATCACCTGAACTTTCACAGCAGGCATCCACTTCAATTTCACCTTTCGATATAATTCCACTTCCAAAAGCTCGTCCACGTGCTAATCCGCAAAAACGGAAAGGAGGAACTGCAATGGTGACTTCATCTCCCTACCTAAAGCAACTAAGAGAAGAAAAAGTAAAAGCAGTCAAACCCATTCCTAGAAAGCGATTGTTTGCTACAAAAAAAAAACATACAAAACCTGATAGTTCATCATCAGATTCAGATGTTGAAGAAACACTTTGCCAAGATAGTGGTGATTCTCCTTTGGATGAAGCTGTTACTTCTGATGAAGAAAGTAGAAAGGGATTTGGTCTTCAAAATTGTACATCCTATGATGTAGGAGACTATGTCTACATAGAACTTGAATGTGAGAATAAAAGGTCTATAAAACAATATGCTGCTCAAATTGAGAAAGTTGACAACAATGAACTGGAAGTAAAATTTATGAGAAATTATCGGAGACATCATAACATTTTTGTTTTTCCGCCAGTTGATGAATGTGCAAGTGTTTCTGTTGCAAATGTTCGAGGAAAGTTCAGAAAACATAGGGTGTTGCGACATGGCCAGCTTCAGTTCTTTTAATGTTTTAATTTTTTTTATTGTAGGCCTAAAGGCTATAGGCTACTTTTGGAAATTAATGTTCAAATAAAGTGCTAATTTAAATAACTGATGAAATATTTAATTTAATATAACCATCATTCATTACAAATTGAAAGCAGATGAGCTGATAATTGCTCTTATAAGTGCATTTTAATGCATTCCACTTTACCCAACCGGTTGGGTAAAGTGGAATATTTACAGGGTTAATTAAAAAGTGAATTGCATTAATTTCTAGTGGAGGAAATTTAGTATGAATATGAGTTGACTTGAGTTTAAAACCGAATCAACTAAAAACACCAAAAATAACACTAATTAAACAAAAATACAGCCTCTGATGTGAGGATAAAGTTAAGTATTCCACTTTACCCTTCCTTCCCCTACTGACCACTATCAAGTCTCGAAAGCTACAGTACTTCGGGCACATTATGAGAAATGCAACCAGATATGCCCTCCTGCAAGCCATTCTACAAGGGAAAATTTTTGGAAAGCAGGGACCAGGTAGAAGAAGAACATCCTGGTTGAAGAACCTCAGAGTCTGGTACAATACAACTTCGGTACGGCTTTTCCGAGTTGCTGCGGACAAGATGAAGATTGCCATGATGATCGCCAACATTCGTAACGAATAGGCACATCAAGAAGAAGAAAGTCTCGATTGTTGAAGTTTTGTTGAGAATGAACAACATCTGGAATTGGTCAAAATTGTTAACAGTCGTAAGCTATAGTTACTCAGGTATACTAAGAAAAATCAAAAGATATGATCTTCTGCAGCGCATTCTTCAAGGGAAGATAGAGGAAAAGAGGAATCCTGGTAAAAGAAGAATTTCCTGGCTTGCCAATTTGAGGAACTATAGCTGGTTTGGTAAGAACTCCTAGGAATTGTTCCCAGTTGTGAATAATAAGATCAAAATATCCATGATGATCGCCAACCAGATAGGTATGACAAGAAAAAGAAGATCCTTCTTCTTCTGCCTTTCAAGGATTAGGCATCTCTGCCTGTTCCGAACCTCTCAAATCTGTCCATCTCTTTCTTGGGCGTCCTCGTTCTCTCCTGCCCACTGGCTTATAACCCAGTGTCTGCTTTGGTATCCTATCCTCCCTCATTCTGTTTACTTGCTCTAACCACTGCATCCTGTTCTGAGATACCTTGTGGTTTATAGAGAAGATGTTGACTTCTTTCTTTATCTCGGTATTCCTGTAACAATCTTCTCTACTACACTCATATGTAGAAAAAGAAGACATCAGAAAAAATAAGTTTATTTTCTGAAGACTATTAAAGAAAATTTAGAGAAACTTCTTACATAAATCACGATTAAACATTTCTCCAGAATAACATCTCAAGCCAAGCTATAAATCAAGAATGGAGCTGAGTAACACTGGCACCAGCGGTACAATCGTCCATAAAATCTTTAAGGGATATAACACCCTCGAATGATTTACAATAAATACAATTTTAAACGAGGTTCGAGCACATCCAATGTAGACTTGGTCCCATCAAGTTCAGACAAATGCATCTATAGCGTTTAACAATAAAATTTGTGTTAACATTAAATATATATAAATAAAATTGAAAACCAAAATTTATACATACCATTTTAATGGTTGAAGTTTTGTTGTTTTTGAATTGTCTCTTTAATCAGACCATGTACCTCCATCTGGTTCTCCTCCGTGATGCCCTTCTTCATCTTCTTCGTCAGGTCCTTCTGGAAGATTATTCGTTAATGGTGTGTGATAAAGCTCAAAATTGTGAGGAACAAATACAATTGGTCGCTGACGCAAATTAAATTGTCTTTCTCTTCTGTAACTGGATAATCTTGTACCGTTTGTCCCTTGTAGGTTACGAAATTGTTGTAACTGAAATAATGTTAAAAGAACATAGTTTTTTTAGTAACATTGTGTGTGTATTAACATTTTATCATTATCAGATTAATGGTAATAAGATCATTTTTTCACAATGTAATTATTTTATTTAGAAAACAACTTTATTACTTTAGTCTTGTTATTATTGTGCTGTGCTCTCTATTTATAACAAGCTCCTGCCTATTTATAAACAAGCTGTTTAATACCATGGGTATTAAACATGCCCTCCAATTTTTCCAAATTTTCAGATTTGTATTGATTTAAAAAATACGATCTATGAATAATCTTTACTACCAAAATTATGTAAAAAATCTTTCTTCAAACACATTAACAGCATAGTATTACTGTTTAATTTTCATTTTTTTTTAATTTATTTAAAGTCACATTAACAGCTCGGTTATTAGCGACTACAGTGGGTTATGAAACAGTGGGTTCTAACTCGTGAAAATTTCCAAACCCTAGCCAGGAATTGAACCCGGGACCTCCGCGTTGTAGGCTTGCATGCTATCACTACGCTACGAAGGCAGCCTCGTTTTGTCTTGTATACTACAATGTAAGTGTAAGAATAGTATATACTACACAATAATTATTATATTTTCTTCTTTTTCTTCTTTCAAATATGTGTACATGCATTCCTCTCTAAATAATGTTTGGTTGAAAAATATACAAATTTTTCAGTACATGCTCAGGAACTTTGTGTATTATTTTATAAAAATAATATTGGATAACACGTTTATTGAAGTAAGTAATAAGTAGTGTTAATAAATGAATTGGCAAATAATGAATTTCAACATAGTCTTAAAATTTAGGGTTATTAATTTTATTTTGAAATGTCCTGTACTCCCTTATGAGTCTCCTGAATGCAATTATAAAAATAGATGTTTGAAAACTTGAATAATAATCATAAAACTTTTCCTTATAAATTAACTTAAGTTATTGAACAATCTTAAAATACTCAATCCGCTCAAAATCTTTAACGTGGGATACCGACACAATCACTAATTAAGTTCTCCAATGATTCATCTAAACGCTTCTTAAAAAGAAACTCGATGGTGATGCACTGACAACACAATTGGGAAGCCTGTTCAAAAGATTGACTAAATACAGCTTGAAGTAATCTATTTTGTAATTGTACAAGACTGATCCTTCGGTGTACCTAATTAGCCATGTGGCTGATTCCTACTGTCAAGATTCTTAAAGATTGATGGAACTGGATTTGAGTAGAAACCATTTAATATTTTTTGTTTTAGTCAGATTCTCTCAAACAACGATGGCACGGTAGGATAAAAAATTTAAGGAGCTAAGTTTGTCTACATATAAAAGGAGTCAAAATACAGGCACTCTCTTGGTCTCATGTCTCTGTACCCTTTCCAGCTGGTCAACGTTACCCAAAAAGTAAGCGTAACACTGCTGCAGTACATTCCAAAGTAGGGTGAAAATATCTGGTGTAACTCCTTTAAAATATCTCCTTAGACATAAGATGGAAGACCCTATAAAAATATTTCTGTCAGTTAAGCTGAGACCTGGTCAAAATAGTTTGAAAGAAAAATATTATAAAGCGCAATCCATCCAAAATATTTTACGTTCGTTATACAGGAAATTTACAGTTGTTAATTTTGTATAATAATTAATTTTTATTCTTTTTACAAACATTTATTTGTAACTAGGTATGAAATAGTTAATTGTAAACAAGAAACAGTAATAGGTTACCTTATTGTAATTCTTCTACACCCGATAAAACTTTATCAGATGACACATCATCTTCGTTGTGACTACTTGAATCATGTTCCAAATTTGCAACAAGTCTTTCTACCTGAACTTCCCTCAAAGAATCTAAATTCCACGTACGAGGTGTGGCTTTTAAACAATGCGGCTGACGTAAAAAATTTTATTTTTATTTTACACATAATCACTTATTGTCACCTTATTGGCACTCCTTCTCTATCCCTACAATGCTCCATGCGAATTTTCCATTGTTGGAAACAGTGCTGGAAGTCATCTTCTGTCAGCTCCTTCAGGACACATGCCGCTTACTTTTATACAGCTTCCACAGACTCAAATCTTGTCTCTTTTTAATGCAGATTTCACATTAGGGAACAGATAGAAGTCACATAGTGCAAGATCTGGTAAATAAGATGAATGTTCTAACACTGAGATGCTGTACTTGGCTAGGAACCTCTTGACAGATAACGCGGAATGAGCTGACGCATTGTCTTGGTGGAGAACCCATGATTTGTCCTTCCACATTTTGGGGCGTTTTTTCCTTACTCTTTGCTGTAGTTTAGAAATTACCTCAAGGTAATAATATTGATTAATTGTTTGACTGTCAGGAACCTAGTGAAGGTACACGATCCCATGGATATAAAAAAAAAACAATCATCATTGCTTTAAATTTTGACTTGCTCATTCGATTTTTGGCTCTCGGTGAAGTTCGGCTCTTCCAGTGCATGGATTGGCGCTTCGTTTCCGGATCATAAGTAAAAAACCATGTTTCATCACATGTTATTATCTTCTACCTGTTCCCTAATGTGAAATCTGCATTAATAGGGTCAAGATTTGAGTCTGTGGAAGCTAAAAAAGAGAAAGCGGCACATGTCCTGAAGGAGCTGACGAAGATGACTTTCAGCACTGTTCCCAACAATGGAAAATTCGCATGGAGCTTTGTAGGGATAGAGAAGAAGTGTATATTGAAGGTGGCAATAAGTGATTATGTATAAAATTAAAATAAATTTTTTTGCAATGTCAATCTCGTTATTTAATAGCCACACCTCGTATGTTTCTCCTCCTTCTCCACGTGAGCTATTCAGTTTTTCCACATACTCACCGATACTTTAGAAACCCCATTTCCAAAAGTTTCCTTACTTCTTAGAGCTTAAATATCTTATTGTTTATAGCCACGTAATCTTTCACCTCAGCCCTTACTAAATCAGTAGGATTCAGGTTACAAATGATACACAAAATAAAAATAAATAAGATAATAAATAAAAATGATATATAAAATGTTGTTTTCAGTAGGTCTCAGCTTAAAAGGAATATACCGGGTGAGCATAAAGCCTTGCCCTGATTATAAAAATTTATTGCAGAATAACTGTTTGACATAGGTAATAATTTAAATTTGATGCTGTTACATAGGTTAGAGTTAATAGTTTTTTTTAAGATTAATTACATTAGTAAACTTCAACGTGTGCCCCCTTGGTAGCTCCGAGAATGTCGAAGCGGTATTCCAGTTCCCACCAGGTGTTTTGTAACATGTGTTCTGTCACAGTACCCACAGCAGCTTGTATCCTAGCTGTCAGTTCGTCAACGTCAGCAACTGGTGTGGCAAAGACTCTATCCTTTATATAGCCCCAGGAAAAAAAGTCAAGGGGAGTAATGTCTGGAGAGCGGGGTGGCCAGGGTGTTGGACCATCCCTTCCAATCCACCGATCCGGAAATGTTTCATCCAGGAAATTACGCACTATCAAAGCCCAGTGGGGCGGTGCCCCATCTTGCTGGAAAATTATCCATGGTTGATATTCTTCTAACTGTGGTGCAATGAACTGTTGCAAAACATCTAAGTAAATGTTAGCGTTAATGGTGTTTTCCGTGAAGAAAAACGGCCCGAAAACCTTATTATGCATGAGGCCGCACCAAACATTCACATTCTTGCTGTCTCGCTGTAACTGTACAGTAGCATGTGGATTCTCTGATCCCCATATACGGACATTATGCCTATTTACCATTCCACTGACATGAAAGGTGGATTCATCGGTAAAGCATATGCGATTTAAGTAATCGTTAGCGCCGTCAATCCTGTTGAGAATCTCAGTTGCGAATTCTGCACGTCTCAGCAAATCATTCGGTTGCAAGGCCTGCACGATTTGCACTTTATAAGCATGCAACCTAAGCCTTTTATGAAGAATTTTCACCACACTTGCTTGCGGTATTTGAAGTTCACGTGATGCTTGACGAGTTGATTTAGACGGACTTCGTTGAAACGATTCCCGAACAAGATCAACAGTTGCTTCACTCACACTAGGCCTGCCACTTCTAGGAAGATCTTCAATGCTGCCTGTTTCTTTAAACCTTTCATACCATCGCTTTATTGATTTAACATCAGGAGGGCTGCGTCCATAAAAAGCCCGAAAATTACGCTGAACACTGATGGGCGATTTCGTTTCGTGAAACCAAAGCACACATTGTGCTTTCTCCTGCTTCAACGCCATTTCGCCAGCAACTAACGTGAACTAACAGACCATGTCATTGTTGAGGAGCACTAGCGCCATCTATTGGTCACAAAATCTACTAACAATAACCTATGTAACAGCGCCAGATTTAAATTATTACGTCAAACGATTATTCTGTAATAAAATTTTATAATCAGGGTAAGACTTTATGCTCACCCGGTACTATTACCAAATAAAGGTGCAATTGGCCTGCTTAATCAACAAATACACGTGATTAACCTATTTTAAATCAGTTGATAGAGTATGAAAATCAAATCTAAATGATAAAGTATCTTTTAAATAAAAAAAACTCCAACATTAACACATACCTGATCCTGTGACATAGGTATAGGTGTCGGAAGTATGAAAAATGTAACGGTTTCTGCATAAGGTGGCGTAGTCAGCGATCCAGGATATGCAATATAATCTCTGTTAACGGAACGAACTTGTTCAGCAAACCATACTAATGCATCTGTACCAACAATTGGCGTTTGTGTACCATTTCTTTGAACGTTTGGTAGATATCGAAGAATGGCATTCATAGCATTATTTGGTCTACCAACCTAAAACAAATTTTTTCAGTCAGATTTTTAAATTTAATACTTATGTAAAAAAACAAGATTTTAGAATGTTTAGAATTATAATTGTAGGTACTTACTTCAGCAAAAAATGTCAACACAACGATTCCATCTTTGAACGTAACTGCATTTGTAAATGTACGGTATGATTCCTTAAATGTTACCATATGAATTTCAAAAGAAAATCTGAAAGAAAAAATAAATTTATATAATTAAGTATTTTATAAAGAAGTAGGAATTACAAATTTAAACTTATTGTTTTAATTTTATTGGAATCTTAATTACCGGTAAAGTTTGTTTATGGAAGGAAGACAAAATACATCCTGAAAGTTTTTTTGAGACATCTTTCCTTCTACACAATATTACAAACATCAAAATTATTACCTCAATTCAAGAATTGAGTTTAACGCTAGAAATCATCTTGGCAGATAATGAAATTTGAGTTCTAGGTATTGTTCTTCATTGTATGTATTTTCTTCTCTTTCCTCCCCTCTGCCTCCTTCTTCTTCTGTTTCACTTTCTTCTCCTTTTCTTACTCTACCTTTACCTCCGCCTCATGAGTAGATTATGTGACTCATTTCGACACCTATCTTTAGCTCTAAATTGGTTTACAGTATATTATGAGACTGCCTGGCAATCATTCTTCTAGTAATCTGTTGATGAGAACACATAAATTGTTGAACTTTTGCTGTTGAATATTTTTTTAAGTAAAAGAAGAACACATAATTCCCTTCTCACATCTTCATTACTTTACACACATTCAATCTGGTTTACTCAGCGATTTTCTTCAAGAATCTCATCTCTGCTTATTGTTTCAATTAGATATTGTCACAATGGTAAAGTGTTTATTCAGGAATAAGAGAAACGACTTCTTTTTTAAGGAAACGCTATGTTTTCTTCTATACTTTGTACAGAGCCTAAACTTTTAAGTCAAAAAATGACACCTACAAGCTTTTGAGATGACATATTATTAAAGAAAGATTAAACTCAATGGCCTGTTTCGGCATCCATCTCTTTTTAGATCTTCCCAAGCCTCACTTCCCTCTGGGTTAATATTTCCATGCTCGTAGAGGAAGTCTGTGAGCTAATCCTTGACAGATGATGATGATGATGATGATATTATTAAAGAATATTCTGTATTCCTTGGACTGAGGGTTAACTTCGTCTATTATCTTTGAAAGATCTTGTGGGTCTACCTTTATTTCATCTCCCTTCAGGGCTCCATTCTGTTATTTGAATGATCCATCTGTTTATAGAAGTTCTACTAACAGTCTGTACCATGTAATTTCTTTCAAAGTATACTATAAATAACTCATCTACTACAATTTTTCTCTTCATCTTCTCAATCTAATTCTCTCCCTCCTTGCAGGCATGTAACCAGGCTTTCTGTTCAGGGAGTCTGGCAATTTTTCTTTTTTGGGAGGGACTGAGTTTTGGGAATCGAACCAAGGACCTGCAGTTTATTAGTCTGGTAAGAAATTTTAATTTATGTTCAGGGTGGGGCTGAACCTCCCTATTCAACCTCAATACTATACTACTTAACCTTATACTGCAAATTTTATACTTTTTTATGACAAGAATATCATACCAAAATGAGTTTTTTTGGTAAATTTACACATTTCTAAAAATAAAGGAGATAAAACATGCAATAACATTTTCACTAACACGTTGACTGCCAGGGCTTTTTCCAATTTGAATTTTGTCAGCCCATTCGGGTTTATGAATTACCTTACCTTTGTTACCATATTTGTCAGTATAAAAACGATGTTAATTTTCATTTTTAAGTTAAATAAAAAGCCATTTTTATGATTCAGGTCGCACGTGACCAGCACGGCCTGTTGTTATAAAATTACAGCGCTACGCTATGCCAGTCATAACTTTGCGGTTTATGTATTGTTAAAATAGGCTAGCAGATGTTTATGGCGGTTTTGTTAGTCTTTGCTTTCTAAGACTAAGGCTAAGCATTGTGATGTATCAAAAATATTTAAAAAAATTAAAATTGTATCACATACCATTAAAAATTATAATGTAATCAATATAAATTTTTATTGTGATTAATAAGTCTATTATTTTGCCAGCTGTTATTCCATAAATGTATTTGGTGTATTTCTTTCAAATTTTATGAAATCAGTCACAAATTTTGTTTATTTCTTAATGATTATACAAATGTGTAATAATAAGTAAGATTAACTACAAAGCTGTAGTCTACATAGGTAGATTTAATATAGAAAGTAAGAATAGAAATAGGAAATACTAATCTTTAAAAGTAAGAGTAGCATTAGTTATATCTTAAATAATCATTATTGTTTGAAATTAAGAGTAACCATTGGGTTTTATTTTCTTATGATAATTTCATCCCCTTAGGTAGTTTAAGTTTGGATAAAATTGTCCATTAGTCTAAGACTAGTTACAATAATCCTTCAGATATTTGGGAGCGTTCCTAAGTAGCGATTGCATTTCAAAGAGGGAAGTATTGTCAAGAATTGAACACGCTAGGAAGGTATTTATCAGTATGAGGAACTTATTCAGCAAGAAGGATCTAGATTTAAGTCTTAGAATTCGAATGCTACGCTGCTACGTGTTTCCCATCGTTCTCTATGGTTGCGAGAGCTGGACCCTCAATCCCTCATTGGAAAGACGTATAGAGGCATTCGAAATGTACCTCTACAGGAGAATGCTACGCATTTCCTGGATGCATAGAGTGACAAATTGTGAAGTCCTCAACAGAATTGCGAAGAACAAGGAGCTGCTATTAACTGTTAAGGAGCGTAAATTGGCGTACATCGGACACCTGATGAGAGGCGGTAGGTATGAGATGCTTCGGCTGATCATTGAGGGGAAGATTCAGGGGAGCAGATCAGTGGGGAGGAGACAGAATTCTTGGCTCAGGGACTTACGTCGATGGCTCGGAGAACGTCATCCGAGATCTTCAGAGCCGTCACATCTCGAGTGATTACAGCCAATTGGATCGCCAACCTTCGAAGGGAGATGGCGCAATAAGAAGAAGAAGTTACAATAAATAAATAAATTAAAAAAAAAACATTTGTCAGTTTTTAAATAAATTTGTTTTAAAAATGTAATCATTCTGTAATAAATACATAATACAGTAGGTATACTTTAAAAAAAATCTTATAACTGTCCTACAAATTTATTTATGTTGCCATTTTGTTCACTAGGCCATGCCAGGTTGGAAATACAGCGTGATTCAATAAGATGGAAACAATTTCAATCAGCTATATTTCCTAAACTGCATGTTATATTTTAATTCTGTAAATTACATTTGAAAGAGGAAATAACAAAGTTATAAATAACGACACCAGAGCGCTCCAGCACCGCATTGTTGCCGTCAGCTGCGCAGCCGCGTACTGCGTCAGTTGTAAGCAAGATGGCTGCTATGGAACACAAGATTTTTTGCGTGCGTGAGTACAGTAGAACCGAGTCTGCAACTGCGGTGCAGCGTGCATTTCGGCTTAAGTTTAACGTCGAACCTCCAACGAGGAAGAGCATTTATCATTGGAATAAACAATTTGACGAAACTGGCTCTCTGTGTAAAGGTAAAAGTCCAGGCAGACCTCGTGTATCGGAGCAGAATGTGGAACGCGTTCGAACTAGCCTTGAGCGTAGCCCTATGAAATCAACCCGTAGAGTGAGTATGGAACTCGGACTACCGCAAACAACTGTCTGGCGTGTATTGAGGCGCCGATTATTGTACAAACCTTACCGTTTGCAAATGCTACAGGCTCTTCGCCGAGGCAATAAGATACGGCGTGTAGAATTTTGTGACCGTATGCTCCAACACATGGAAGATGAGTTGTTTCTGCCTCGAGTGATTTTTAGTGATGAAGCCACATTTCATCTAAGTGGGAAAGTCAACAGGCATAATGTTAGGATCTGGGGGCTACAAAATCCCCATGTAACAGTGGAACATGAGCGGGACAGCCCGAAAGTTAATGTTTTTTGCGCCTTGTCGCTGACAAAAGTTTATGGGCCTTTCTTTTTTGATGAGAATACGGTTACTGGGGAAACGTATCTTAGAATGCTACAAAACTGGCTCGTTCCTCAAATGAATGAAGATTTAGGAGATTACATTTTCCAGCAGGACGGAGCTCCACCCCATTGGCATCGCAATGTTCGGCGTTTCCTAAATGAATCCATACGTCAACGATGGATAGGTCGCATGGCGAATGACGACTCTGCACTTCAGTTTTGGACACCGAGGTCTCCAGATCTCACAGCCTGTGACTTTTTCTTGTGGGGGTACGTGAAAAGTGCACTTTACATACCACCTCTTCCCACCAATTTGAATGAACTAAGGAATCGTATCACAGCTGCAGTCAACTCAGTGACCCAAGACATGCGTCAGAGAGTTTGGGATGAGTTCAGTTACCGTCTAGATGTTGTACGTGCAGCCGGAGGAGGACACATTGAACATCTATAAACTTTCATGTATGTAAATTAAAATTTAAAACTTTCTCTTTCAAAATGTAATTTACATAATTAAAATATAACATGTAGTTCAGGAAATGCAGCTTATTGAAATTGTTTCCATCTTATTGAATCACTCTGTATAGCTGGACAGCAGTCAACCTGTTAAAGATTTCTGTTAACACAATAATTTACATACCCTTGTTTATCGATTGTATGCTCACTTCCAAGGAAGTTATTTTGACCCCAGTGGAAATGTAAATTTTCAAATATATAAGTTTCTGGTAAAATTCCTCCTGAGAGATGTGGCCTTATACTTTCACCTCTTCTTCTTAATTCTTCTTCGTCCATAACAACTTCAACTGGAAACATATTGAATTATTTTATTAAATAGAAATACCCTTTGGTATTTCATTTTATAAAAAAAAACTGTGATAAATGTTATGTAATGATAATGGTGACAGTATAATTGTTACCTTTTACTAACCTTTATTTTCTCTAACGCTACTTTAATTTTATCTTCTTATTTTTCCACTTACATGTTTCAGTGGATCCAGTTTTATACTATGCTAAAGATGTATCATTTTCTGGAAATGTTTTAGTGAAATTAGTTTTTATTGTGTTTTATATAATTTTCTTATGATGATGGATCCATCGGAACATATAAAAATGTGGAAAAGTAGAATTATAGAGGAAAGGAAAATCGAAGCAGCAATAAAAGGTTACCTAGTGAAAACTATTAGTATTTTTATATTTGGATGAATACAGAAGTTTTTATTGTCTTACACATACAGTAGAGTCTCGCTAATCTGGACCAAATGGGACCGGACCGCCAAAAGTCCGGATTAAACATAATTTGCCAATAATTCACATAATACAAGTTTTAGATGGGTAAAAATATAAAAAACTACCCCACACTAGCCGTAAAATCAGGGTCCTCTTTTAATTTTTCATTGAATTTTAGTGCGATTTTTGGTAACGTTACACCCGATTGCGAAGTAGCTACAATCTTCACGCTCTTGACAAAACCAAACGTACCAAAGCCTAAAGTTTTGTTTATTTGATTTTAAGGTACTTCTGTTGTCTAAATAGTCTTTGCTAACCATTTAGGAAAAAACATCTTACATTTTTTCCAGTTAGAAATAGTTTAATTTTCCACTTTTAAATTTTTTTTATTTTCGAGTAGCCTACTTAATGATTCCCCTAAATCATTACAAACGAAAACTACGGTAGTAGTAGCTGACAATTGAAGCAAATGAAACAAAGAAAACAAAAAATATGTTGTGAAAACAGTTATCGGAAGTAAATCAGTTCCTGGAAAACCAAATATGCAGTTGCGAACTTAAATGTCTCCACTCTCTCAATAGATAAACTGAAGACGAGCTCCGTCACAGAATTATTTCGTACTAAATTGCCACCTAAATTAATTTATCCTGTTGCTTTTTAATCCAATTTGGATTAACCAAATGTCCGAACAAGCAGCCAAACAGCCGGCCCGTAGCGCAGTAGTAGCACAACTGGCTTTGACGCCGGGTTCCCAGTTCGATTCCCGGTCTGGCATTTTTTCATCACTAATCTTCATATAACAGCCTTCTCATCGTCTGCATTAGCAGTAATTCAAAAACAGTCGGACGTAAAACAAAAAAACTGGACAAGCAGTGTCCGGATTAGCGGGAGTCTACTGTGTGTGATATCAATGTATACTGTTCAAGGTTTTGAACAGTTGTTAACGTATGAATCGGTAACTTCATTAACAAGTTAACAAGTTCATGAAACGTAACTTTTTACCAGTTAAAAAAAGTGTCTGCAATTAGAATAATGGGCATTTTTTTTTAAATGTGTCATAAAATGCGTAGTCCAGTAATTTTTTTACTTTGTGATATTTTTTTAATTTACACCAGTGTAATTAAGACATAATTTATTTTTTTGGTGAAAGATACGGTTCATGTACTTGTTCCATTTCTGCAGTTAGGGATTCATACAAACAGTATTTCTTTGATACAGCAGGCTGTGGAAGATCCTGGGTTGATCCTGGGCCTCAGTCCAAAAAATATGGCTTCATAAATAGGTATATCAACGTAGATGTTGTATCATAATGTACAATGTTCAATGAGTGCAACTTTAAATAACTAGCTTAAATAACATTAAGAATATACTTTTTGATAATTACCTCCATGTCCATTGTTCCTCAAAATGTATCGAATATTTCTATCAGTGACGTAAGATAACACGAGATTGTTATCATCATCGCAATCCAAAATTTGAATTTTTCCAGTTTTTATATTAATCGGTGATTGGTGATGATTCTTGACCAGATCGAAATCCCAAGCGCTTTGTCCTTTTCGGAATTTAATTCTTTGTAATGTTGCTGGTTCTTCATCTTCTATTTCTAAAAATGAATTGTCACCTTGTCCAAGTATTAATGATGGAAGTAGAATTAATACTAACATTGATAAGTTTCTCTGGAACATTAAAAAATGCATAATAGTTATTTTTTAAACATCTTTCTTAAACAATTTCGTAGTTTATCTATAAATTTTAAGGGTTAGAGGTGTAAAATACATTAATCAAAGTTATCTCCTCTAATAGTAATAAATTTCACTATACAGCCAGATCCTGTGGTGAAAGAAGAGAAGGTGTCATTTGCAGGGTGGAAAGTGGGTGCTTTTTGGAGGACCTGGCATGCTGATAAGCATACTCTTTCAACTCAGTGAGGAAGGCAAACCGCCTCACTTCTCGTTTTTACTTAGTAAAACCTCTAGAGGTCAAACCAGCCTTTCAGCTTTTGACCTAAACAACAGATTTTTAGGTATAGAAAAAGAAAATTCCCAAGCCGAGTCTGTATTTCGAACAGTTACTTCAAATTACTAAAAATGTAACCAAAATATTTCAAATTGTTGTATTAATTCAGGAGTACGCTGTTTCGGTGTGATGACTTCATTTTTAGAATTTACATCAAAAATTAATTCAGCTAAGTAAACTTTCACTATTCATTTTCACCCGTTTCATTCAGAAAATTCTGTATTTTTTACATTGTGGTTGTAAATTACTTTTAAAATATTATTTGTGTGATTTTCTTCTTGTTCATTCTTTTGGTTCAATTCTGCAAAGCTTAGTTTGGAAGTAGTCCTAATTATAATTATATATAATTATACTGATTTTCCGTATTTTTAAGTCGAACAGAGGTTGATTTTATTTTTCATCATTCACTCATGATTAAAATTAGCTTATGTTTATCGTTTTTTGTTTACTCATGATTAAACATTACTGTTAAAATGTAAACAATCTTTGTTTTTAGTTAAGTTGTTACTTTATGTTAATTTTTTATGTAATTTTTTTGATTTCTAATACCATTTTTAAATTAATTGCTAATATGTGTACGTTGAAATCTGTACAATTCAGAACAATAAGCAACCCCATGACCCAATGAGATGGAATGATGTGTAAATGAGGTGTAGTCTTGTACAGACCTAGGTCGACCACTCCTGAGAGAGTATGGTTAATTGAACCCCAACCATCAAAGTACACCGGTAACAACTATCTAGTATTCAATCCGTATAAAAGTAAATACCTTTACTAGGATTTAAATCAGGAACCCTCGTCTCCGAAAATCAGCTGTTAAACAGCTGAATACCATTTAATGCGTTAATGTTTTAAACATTGCTATTGACATCTGATTTTCTTCTAATGTATCTCGAACCATTTAAAACATCTAATAGGTTTAAATTTTATAAAGAACTAAAAAAATGGATAGCCAAAACAGGTAGCGAGAAAATGGCAAAAATGGTCATCTATATTTAAATGTAGGTATAACTAAAGAGACAGGAGAAAAATTAAGTAGTATATAAAATACATATATATACACGAATACATATATATAATATATAAAAAAATTCAAATCACTAGATAGCATAAGATACACAAGTTAGTTTCAATCAAATCCGTTAGAGAGCTGGAGCATGTATGCCTATTGTAAAAATGTTTATTTGTCTTCCTCCTTCGCCTTTCTGTTTTCCGCCTTCAACACGGTTTATTTGTCTTTCTCTCTCCTTTCTGTCATCCGCCTTCACCACAGTAATTTGACTTCCACCTCCTCCTTTCTGTTTTCCACCTTCACCGCGGGTTATTTGTCTTCCTCTTTCTCCTTTCGGTCGTCGCCTTCATCGCGGTTTATTTGTCTCCCTCTCTGTCTTCCGACTTCACCCGATTCATTTGTCTTCCTCCTTTTCCTTTCTGTCATCCGCCTTCACCGCGGTTTATTTGTCTTCCTCCACCTTTCTGTCTTCCGCCTTCACCGTAGTTTATTTGTTTTCCCCTCTATTTCTGTCTTCCGCTTTCACCACGGTTTATTTGTCCTCCTCTTTCTCCTTTCTGTCGTCGCCTTCACCACGGTTTATTTGTCTTCCTCCTCCTCCTCTCTGTCTTCCGCCTTCACCCGATTCATTTGTCTTCCTCCTTCTTCGTTCCGTAGTCCACCTTCACCACGGTTTATTTGTCTTCCTCCTCCTCCTCCACTCTGTCTTCCGCCTTCACCCGGTTCATTTGCCTTCCTCCTTCTTTCTGTCTTCCGCCTTCACCGCGGTTAATTTGTCTTCCTCCACCTTTCTGTCTTACGCCTTCACCGCGGTTTATTTGTCTTCTCCTCTCTTTTCTGTCTTTCGCCTTTACCGCGGTGTATTTGTCGTCCCCCTCTCCTTTCCATCTTTCTCCTTCACCACAACAGGAGCTTGCTTACGCTATCTATTGCATTCCATAGGAACTAACTGTGCAATAAGTGTGGACGCTTACGCTATCTATCGGATTTCAAAGGAACTAATTTTGCAATAAGTTAGGAAGCTTACGCTATCTATCGGATTCCATTGGAACTAACTGTGCAATAGCTGTGGACGCTTACACTACCTATCGGATTTCCTTGGAACTAACTGTAAAATAGATCTACACGGATTGCACTGTTAGTTCCAATAAAATCCGATAGATAGTGTAAGCATCCACACCTATTGCACAGTTAGTTCCAATGGAATGCAATAGATAGCGTAAGCTTGCACACTTATTGTAAAGATAGTTCCAATGAAATCAGATAGATAGCGTAGATCAAGCTCCTGTTGGGGTGAAGGAGGAAGACAGAAAGAAGAGGGGAACAAATAAACCGCGGTGAAGGCGAAAGACGGAAAGGAGGAGGAGGAAGACAAATACACTGGGGTGAAGGCGGAAGACAGAAAGGTGAGGGAAGACAAATACACCGCAGTGAAAGCGGAAGACAGAAAGAAGAAGGGGGAAGAAAAATAAACCCCGCTGAAGGCAGAAGACAGAAAGAAGGAGGAGGAAGACAAATAAACTGCGGTGAAGGCGAAGGACAGAAAGGAGAGGGGGAAGAAAAATAAACCGCGGTGAAGGCGGAAGACAGAAAGAAGGAAGAAGAAAAATAAAGCGCGGTGAAGGAGGAAGACAGAAAGGAGAAGGGGAGACCTTTAACCCGCGGTGAAGGCAGAAGACAGAATAGAGAAGGAGGAAGACTAATAAACTGAGATGAAAGAGGAAGACAGAATGGATAAGGAGGAAGACTAATAAACCACGGTGAAGGTGGAAGCCAAACAATCCGCGTTGAAGGAGGAAAACAAATAAACCGAGATGAAGTTTTTTAATGAAGGTGATGAAGGTGTTTTCATTACTGTCTTAAACTTTTTTTTCTTAACACTACAATATTTATTTTTAACAGTTTTATCTATTTACTAAACGGGTGGACGCAAAAGTGATAGCAGATGAGATACTGACATCTCTGTGAAAATATACCTAATATAGCCTACGTATATTTTTACATAAGGGCGATGCTAGAGCACTCTGGTGAGAAAACCTCCAAGGTACGGTGTATTAAATAATTGTTCAAAACACCACAATTTTGCATCTGGTACCAAAATTTATTTATTTTTTTATGTCTCTCTGGTTAACAATAAATTCTCAAAAAATAAATACAGTTGCCCGTAACAATGTACTTAAGTTTAAAAAATTACGTCGATAAACCATGTCACATTAAATTTTTATTAAGGATTTATTAAGGAGAGTATTTGGCGTCCGTATACGGACCCCAAATTACCTTCGGATTCCAGATTGATAGGGAAATGTTAATGTACGGACGCGAAAATGATAGTAGAACATATGTATATTTTAATGTAATTGATTTTAGGTTGAATTTAATTATCTTTATTTTATTAAAAATAGTTTCGTTGCAGGGTAAAATAAATAGTTCTGTTTCTTATCACACGGTCAGCCAACTAAATGACTGAATCATTTAAGAACAGAAGAGGTAGAGGTGTAAAAGACACTAATCCATTCAAATTTTCAGTTAGTATTATAATCAGAGTTATTTCCTCTGAAAGTAATAAATTTCATTATATAGCCAGACCCTGTGGTGAATGAAGTGAAGGTGTCATTGCAGAGTGGAAAATATGTGCTTTTCAGAGGGCCCGGCATGCTGATAAGCGTACTTTTCCATTCAGTGAAGAAGGCAATAGTAAACTACCTCACTCCTTGCTTTTACTTAGTAAAACCTCTACAGGCTCAATCCAGCTTTTCGGCTGATGACCTAAATAACATTACAATTTGTGTAATAAACTGATTTTGGTATTTGCTACCCCTCGAGGTGAGTATGAAAAGTAAATCAATATATTTTAATGACTTACCATTTTTGGATTTTTTTCATTAATCTCCTGCCTTAAAAACTTGTTTTTCCAAACATGAAAAATCCGATTATTCTGTAACAAACAAAGAATTAAATAATGCAGAAAATTTTCAGTTAGTATTATTAGTGATTCTTGGAGCTCCAATGAAAGAAAATGAAGGTCATTTATCGTACTTACTGATTATCTACATTTCTTCAAAACCGTGTAAAAACAATGTACAATAAATTTGTTCATTTGCACCTAAGCTCTAAATCAGGTAGAAAGTCATTTCATCAATTCTTTTGTTATCAGTCTCTTGACTGATTTGATGCAGTTCTCCATGCTATTCTATCTTGCGCAAGTCGTTTCATATCTACATGCCTGCAACACCCTACGTATTTTGTAATTTGCTTTAAATGTTCTAACCTTTGCCTCCCCGTACAATTCACTTCCTCAATATTACCCTCTATTGTTAATACAGCAACAGCTGAATGGGCGGAGATAATCTCTTGAAATTTTGTATGCTTATCACTGGATAGGCCTATATTTTATAACTTTTAACACAATGGTTTGTCAGTTTCTCCGTTTTTACTTATTTTCTAATGTAAAATATAGAATACACAATGGGTCTCTTGGCCAATTTATTTTTCTTTTTTTTAAATGATTGTACCTACTAAGGTATGTGTTAAAAATTGCAAAATAAATTGATGTATATTATATCTCTAACCATTTCTAATAAAAAGGGTCACACGTTACCATGGTAGACATAAGACTTTGAGACCCCACCCCCTTAATAGAATGTAGTTATTAACGTATCGTAGGCTATATAATTACTGATCTGTCTCGTTTATTCTTTTGCATAGTAAAACTCTAAATATTGTTATTTTTATTTGGAAAAAACTAGCCTTCAGTTACCCCTGGTCAGTCAACTGGAAATAAGACTATGAAATGTTAAGTAATGTCAGTCATGTATCTGTTCATTCTGTATCTAGAGATCCAGGACTCGATGGAAAAATCATGCCACAAGAATGACAAGTGAAAAAGTTGCAGTCCATGCATTGCAATATTCTCCAACTGGAAGACAAAGATTGGGTAGACCAGGGAAAAGGTGGTTTGAGGTTGGAACAGGCGTAGTGCCTAATCCGTAAGCGGTAGAAGAAGAAGAAGTAAGGCAAGCGACTTGGATGGGTGTTCAGGTTAAAATGTTAACGAAAACTAATAAACAAATTAGATGTTTTGTTCATACTTTTTTTAACATTTTTGAGAAAAAATTGAATTAATAATAAAAAGAATGAAAATGTACACGCTTACCTTACATTCAGATTGTAACCACCATCTCGTTTAAACCATAATCTGAAAAAGGATAAAATCATTGTATTATTCTTTACTTATTCATTACTTGATAATTAATCTAAAAAAATGTATTTGACACATCAGTAATTTAAATTTTCCTTCTCAGATTAATCGTGACCTCAACATTTTTGACAAAATACTAACAACTGTAGTCTTGTTCATTACATAAAAACCACAATTGAACCAAGATAAAGATACTATGAGATCTAAGGAAAGTATCAAATCTGTTATAATTTCCTAGTATGAATAAATAATGGCATTATATATTAAGTTATTAATCTTAACATAATCTTTCTGATAAAATACCATAAAACTCCGTTTATCCGAACCCCGCTCAACCGTAACCCGGCTTAACCGAAACTAACCCGGTTTATTTTTTAATTTGGTTATTACTGTTATGTATTTCGACACTGCATATAATGCACAGTATTGAATTTTAATTTAAATACGTAACATCGTTAAGGTTGCTTGCAGAACAGGTGCAATGAAATATTCTGTATTCTTGGAATTCGTTTTTGGGATTTGTTTTAGGTTGCCTTACGTTTTGTTTACAGTGTAGGAATCTTCACAATCAGACGTACTTTTAATAAAATGATGGCGTGATATTGCTGCACAAAAACATTCTCAACAAAAACTCTGTGAAGAATTTGTTGGATTTTCCATCCACTGTTTATTGGTGTAAAGAGTTTCCATTGGTTTAAAGAGCTTCATTGGTTTAAAGAGTTTATTGGTTTAAAGAGTTTCCATTGGTTTAAAGACCTTTCTTATCCTACGCTTTAATAAATAAAAAAATACAGAAAAAAGTTGGATGCTGCCACAGATATGAGACAGTGCTTGGCTTCTTTTGAGCCCAACTTCAAAAAACTGTGTGCAGTAAAAGAAGAACAGGGCTCCCATTAATGAGCAGGTTAAAGAGGTGACCATAGTGTTTGAATTTTTCAAAAATGACTTTTTATACAAATAACAAAACTAATGGAGAACAAGTTAACTTCAAATATTTTTAGTTGAAAATTATTCTTTTTTAAGGTTGTAGAGCTAAAACGTAATTAACAAAATACAGTACTCATATTGTTTTAATTTATTTTTATTTTAACCACAAATTTGATTCTGTGTTGTTGCTTCTACATTAGAATCCAGGGATGCAATTTGTTAAAATAATTTAGTAAGGAGTACGCAACTGAAAATGTGGTTGTCAACCACTGGATCTACTAGTAGAAGATAAAATAAAATTTAGCTAATTTACAAAATGAAGTAAAAGTTCTAAAACAACTATCTAATAAAAAAATTACAAAAAGTCCAGGGAGAAAAAATAATAACATATGAAGAGGGTGAAATAACATAAATTGAAGATAAAAAGAAAAGAATTAAAAACCTGATATGACTTACCAATTGGTTAACCGTAATCATTAAGAGACTAAACACGAGAAAAAATGAGCAAAAATCAAAGAACTGTAACAGAAACTAACAATAAAAGAAAATGTTCAATAGAATTAATCCCGTTGCAATCTTAACAAGACAGATTAAAGACTACAATTGATTAGACAATTAAATAACTCCATTGTTGATTTTTTTACTGAAATGATACTAGTTTATTAAAGTTTATTTACTAGGTCAAATTTCGGACTTTAAATATTGATTATTGTTATTTATGTTAAAATAATCTATGTTAATGGGTTACTGATAAATGCAGATAGATAGATACACAATACATACATTGTTGTTGTAAATAAACGGTGTTATATTTATTTATTTAATACAATTAATATTATATAAATTATACATAATGATCTCAGAAATAGAATTGCCGATCATCAGTTGCAACTAACATTGTACTTTAAGGGAAGTTATAGATTAACATGAAACTCAATCTCTGTTGGATTTGGATATTTTGATGAGCAAAATGCGGAAAATCGCTAATTGACGTACATTGATTGACTAATTGACGCTAATTGAAGTAAGCTCTGTAGAAAAACTTGTCTGAAAGTTGTCGATTTTTTTATTTTCTATAACTTTGTGTTCGCTTTTGCCCTGAAATGCGTATTGAGGCAATCTTTATTGACGCAATCTTCAAAAAATAATTTTAACCAATTTCAATTTTTAAAAAACCCGCAAAATCACAAATTAATGTTAAAGTAAGCTTTGTGGAGAAAAACGCTCTAAATAAAAGTTGTAGGTTTTTAATTTTCTACGTTGTTGTTTAGGTCATCATAAAAGTTGTACGTTTTTAATTTTCTACGTTGTTGTTTAGGTCATCAGCCGAAAGGCTGGTTTGAACCTGTAGATGTTTTATTAAGTAAAACGAGGAGTGAGGTGGTTTACCATTGCCTTTTTCACTGAGTGGAAAAGTACGCTTATCTGCTGATAAGTTCCGGGCCCTCTGAAAAGCACATATTTTCCACTCTGCAAATGACATCTTCACTTCATCACTACAGGGTCTGGCTGTATAATGAAATTCATTACTTTCAGAGGAGATAGCTCTGATTAGTGTCTTTTACACCTCTACCTCTTCTGTTTTTAAATGATTCATTCATTCAATTGGCTGACCACGTGATAAGAAACAGAACTATTTAGCCCTGCAACGAACAGATTGAGAGTAAATAATTTGACACTCCACCTGTCGGTTATGGCTAGAATTTTCTACAACTTTATCATAATATTGCCCTAAAATGCATATTAAGGACGCAATATTTAAAAGAAAAAAATTTACAACGAGAGCATAGCTCCTTACGAATTTCAACAGACATTCTGCTTACGTCATCTTGTAAAGCAAAAAAAGGAATAAATGAGACGATTATAATCAAAATCTTAGGAGCCATTTTTCAGAATATTTCAAAATTTAAAACTTCCGGTAGATCGATTTTTAAAATCTTTATGTCGGATCCGCTAACAGTACCTTACTTAATTCCAAGTTTCACCTTCGTAAGATAATCCGTTCTTGAATAAGTTTGATCACACTCACACGCCAATCGGTAAAAACATGTGTTGGGTTCAGGGTATGTGTTAACCCTAGAACGGTGGGGCTATTCTGTGAGCTATTACTGGTGGAGATGCGAAAAATTTACTCACTTGGTGAATTTCCTGGAAAAATTTTGCTGTGAATTTTTTTTTGAAACATTTTGGTTTTCATATGTTTTCTATCTCTTTTTTGTTGGTTTTGTTTAAATTTCGACAAATATTGGTTAATAGTTGCAAAGATTTCTCAGTAAATCACCAAGCTCTTTTATTCTATTTATGTAGCTTGAAAATATTTTATTTACTAACATCAACTGTGCAAAATACTTTATAAAACCCCAGATGGTAGACAAAATTAAGATACTAAAAGTAGGAAAAATAAAGTAGTGAAATGAAATAAATAAAATTATACAAATAAGTGAACACGAAAGTCAAACAGAGTGTTTTTGTTGCTGGGGCTACTTATTCTGGCAGTTTGTTGCACAACCAAAACATATTTTCTTTTCATGTTCGCCGCATATAGGTTTGCAGCAAAAGAGACAGTATGTAGTTCTATGGCTTCTTTTTGTGTATGGTCACTCACTGCAGTACTTCCTTGGAGCTTTTTCTTCTTGGCACGTAACATTTATTGCCGGTTCCTTTACACCCAATACTGCTTGAATTGCAGTTCGCAAAGGTTTGAAAGGTTTGAAGGCAGTTACTGTACATATAAATAAAATGGTATTACAAACATACAAAATTATAATGCACTAATAGTGGTTATACGTAAATTTATACGCATAACATATACAGCATCGGTGGAGATGCAAAAAATTTACGTATTAAAATTATCGTGTATAAGTGGAGATGCGAAAAAATTACTCACTAGCTTTTGTTAAAGGCACCAGTACTATAAATACACGCAGTAATTAGATACGATTTCGTTACGAGACAACGGTCAACTAACTCCTTATAGCATATCTGGAAGATAAGGGTGGTGCAGCCTACTGATATGGAGGGGCAAGCGTTGTTGACGTAATATGCGTAAGATTTACTCCACTCCACCATTTTAGGGTTAAGGAAAATGTGTATTTCCGGTGAAAACTTGATTTCGAAAATGTCATCGCCGTATTTTACCTACAAACAACAGATTTGTTCTAATTTAATTTTGTAAAATTTACATTCATAATATAAATAAGTTAATTACTTTTTCTTTATCTACGTTAGATCTACATGTACTTTCTTTGTTCTGTAAGAAGTATTCTGGGATAACTTCAGGGATTTATCTCGCTTATATTTTATTGTGAAAAGATGTAGTCTACTCATTTTTCCTAAAGTAAGCAGATTTCAAATAATTTTCTGAGTAATAAACATATCATTCTATTTTATGAATAATCATTCACAACTCATTACTAAAATATCATAAATTTCTTCTAGTTTTAAACACGTGTAGAAATTTTATTACTAAATTTATAAAATAATTTATTGTTTTTTGTTGCGTTTTGCTGTAAATTACAAAACCAAATATATGATGTAAAAGTAACTACCTTAGGAATTTTAACATGGTAATTACCTAATAAACACTTTAACATGTTTACAACTCCATAATCGATACATTTTCCCAAAACAGGCAGGTGGAGTGTTAAATTATTTGCACTCGATCTGTAAGTACCAGGGCTAGAAAAAATAGTTCTGTTTCTTATCACATGATCAGCTAATTATGTGACTGAAGTATTTAAGAACAGAAGAGGTTGAGGTGTAAAAGACTCTAGTCAAGAGTTATCTCCTCTGAGAGTAATGAATTTCATTATACAGCCTGACTCTGTGGTGACTGAAGTGAAGGTGTCACTTGCAAGGTGGAAAGTAGATGCTTTTTGGAGGGCTCGGTATGCTGATAAGCATACTTATCCACTGAGTGAGGAAGGCAACGGTAAATCACATTACTCCTCATTTTAGTTAGTAAAGCCTCCAGAGCTTCAATCCAGCCTTTCGGCTGATGACCTAAACAACAACACAATCGATATAAATAAAATAATAAGGATCTTTTTGGTCGAGTTCGGTTTCAGCTCCCACTGGACTAATTCCGGTCAACTCTTATTTTAAGATGTAGCTCTCCACGTGTAGATTTTGCCATCACCCGCCGTTTTTTCCAATTTCCGATAAATCCAGAAAATAGAAAATTAAAGGGATTTTTTTAAACGGTTCTTTAAAGATTTACCTAACAGATTCCTTGTTTAATCAATTTGTAGCCTCCTAGAAGAATGTAAAGTATGGTATTACGGGTGTTTCCTTAGTGCCCGATGAAATTATGCCGTTCCGGAATATCTCTTGACACTCGCGAAAAATGTTTGTCAATGGTCCTTGATCTTTGTCATGTCTCGAAAATGTCTACGCCGAGCCCATGTCTCGAGTCCTTACTGTAAAAATTGTGTCCCGAAAATTTCAAATCGCCATATTAATAGTATCGGGGTTAATCTGTACGATGTTAGGTAGACTCATTTTTAGAATCTGAATACAAAATTAATACATCAAAGTAAAATTATTTTTTTCGTTTTCTTAAGTTTAGCTTGTCTATTTTTTTCTTTTTTATGTTGTGTTTTAACCTTTATTAAAATGTATTTTTTGTGAGTTTCCTTTATGAGTCCATTGTTTTCAACGTTTTATTTTTTATATTCATATTTTAATATGTTTCTACCCGCCATTTGTGTTACTGACTCGCGTCGTTTTGATTACATGAAAATAATAGCCCTGATTATTTTTCGTGAGTTAGTCCTTCTATTTCCACATTTAAAAATTGAGTTTACCTACAATGATCTAACCAACTATCTGATTTTTTTTAACTCCAACCGTATGCAACTCAGAACTTAGTGTATCCTCTCTGCCGCCTCTAGCGCAATTCTTGTTTATGTAATTATTTATCACAAATAATTTAACAAAGGCTAAATTTATTCAGTTTCTTCCTTATGACATATTTATTAGCATTAGAAATGTTATTAATTAGCTAAAACAGGTATTAATATACAGGAATTGTTTAATTAGTTACTACAATGAAAATACACAGGGCGTTCTAAAAGTTTTGCTACGTTCATACCACCATACAGACTGACTCTTGACACTCGCGAAAAATGTTTGTCAATGGTCCTTGATTTTTATCATGTACATGTCCTTTCAGAACGAACCATCACAGCAATTGCAATTTTGTGGCAACCGGCTAAAATTTGCACACGTTTCTACACCATACCAGTCCCGTAGGTTTTTTAGCCACGACGTTTTTCTTCGAACCAATTTAGATTTTGCCTTGCATAAAAATCTACAATATTTCTCACCTCTCAGCACTTATCCAAAATATTCTAATATCCTCTTTTTAATCGTGCTTATAATTTCAATATTTTTAACAAAACGTTGGTGTTTTTCGGAATAGTTGATTATTTCCATCCAAAAAAACTTACGAATCCTTCTGTGGCATAACATTTCGAATGCTTCTCATGTCATCACTGTTCAAAATCAGTAAGTTTCAACATACATGTTAACCGGTAAAAAGCAGCAATTATATCTAATTCCCTTCTATGATCGAATCACTCGGTTTGCACAGCGAAAAAGCGGAAATATCCTAAATAATAAATTTTATTTTTCCTGCCTGAAGTTATAGCTCTGAAAATCAGCAAGCGTATTCTTACATAGATATAGATTTTGACAACCGATCTTGCGCCTGGAAAGTGGGAGTGAGTACAAGGTATTCAAAAAGTACCAAAGTATTTTAATTTCCTATTTTAATGGCGCTATAATTTTCAATGTTCTTATTCAAAGGTTGCACTGTTTCGGAGTTGCAAATTTTTTCATCCAAAAAACTTTCAACTTCCTTCTGTAGCACCACATTTAAACGCCTGACAGTAGTTTCTTTTAAACACTGTTCAAATTCCAACAGAATACATAGCAACGAAGTAATAACAATTAATTATTGCTGTGAGAAAACTTCTACTACATTAAACCCTACCCGTTTTCCCAAAGGCTCTACAAGCTTGTTCTATTCTTGATCTCATCTTCGAGCGATTGTCCCTATTGTAATTGAACAGATAACCAAGATTTCTAACTTGATAAATGTTCCTGTTTTGTGTCCCTTTATAGTAATTATGAGCCATCACATTCCTGATGATTGCAAGGATCTTAACGTTTTTGATGTTTAGATTTATACTAACTTCCATGCATTTCTCAATAACACTGTCAAGCTTGTTCTTCAATTCTTCATGACTGGATGCCAACATGACTGTATCATCCGTTGTTGCTTATATATCTTTAATTTTGCAGAGTGTATTTTTGGAACAACCTGTCTATCAATAAATAATACAATACCTGTTTGTATTGATCATAATAAAGGAATATTAATTCACACGTTCATATTGTTTATTATATTACTTTTAATATTTTTTCCGATATGTTTCTAACCTTGAAAACAAATTTTCTTACGCAATAGGCTATCTCTGTTAGATTTAAAATTTGTATGCACAAATAAAATGTGAAATTCATTTACTCATCACAAAATTTCCAGAACTATAAAATTTATAAATTGAAATTTGATGTGTAGGTGTTAAGAAATAATTTTGAAAAATTCTACTTCAAAGGGAAGAAAATGGACAAATGATAAATCCGGTTTTCCTAAAATTACAGCTTTAAGGTGTATTGTAGCCCAAGATTACACCTATATAAAGTTAAAAAGGACACTTGCTTAGCGTAGTGGTTAACGCGCTAGCCTACAATGCGGAGGTCCCGGGTTCGATTCCCGGCTACGGACTGGAAATTTTTGAAGAAGTCGACACCCGCTGTTCTAGATACATAACCCACTGCAGTCGCAGGCAACCAAGCAGTTGATGCGACTTAAACTAAAATAATAATTAAATAACATAAACTTCAGTATTTAATATTTTCTCATTCAAAGCTTAGTTCAACGACAATGTAGGCTACAAAATTATTGTCAACAAATAGGATTTGCTAACTGAATGAATGTCAATAGTATAACACAAAAAAATTAACAAAAGTCGCTATAAGAACGTTTTTCAATAAAAATAATACATTTTTAAAATTGGAGGTTAAATTTACGAGGGGCGTTCAATAATTTAACGTGACAAATTGATGTAAAGAAAAACCGGTTTATTTGATGACAATGAACTCTGCTTTTTAACAGCAACATTTTTACTGGTAGATACTTGTCCCACCGTTCTGTGAGAATTCTGATTCCCGCAGCGAAAAAGTTTTCAATTGTATGTTTTGAACATTCGTAAACAAAACATTTTTGACCGCTTCGTTTTCGTCATACTTCGTGCCATGTAAAACTGTTTTTAAAAAATCGGATGGGACAAGGTCCGGGCTGCAACGAAGATGTGTTAACACCTCCCAAACCAATTTCGAGTATTTCTCTTGTTCTGTGAGTGGTGTCGGGTTGCGCGTTGTGATGCAAAAGAATCTAACCTTTTGAGAGAGTACCTTACGATTTTGTCTTATCATCTTATATATTATTTTTGTTAAAGCATTTTAGAATAGTCACAAAAATTGGGCCTTGCAAATTCCCAGAAGACCGTCAAAATCACTTCACCAGCTAACGTTTTAAGCTAAGTTTTGATTTTTTTTATGGGTGAACCGGATGTTTCCACTCAAGATTTTGTCATTTGGACTCGAACTTGGTACTGATCTATGTTACTATGAACACTCTTTACCATACTTTTTCAACATTTCCGAGTAAATTTCCGTCGGTTTTATACCTACGGATAGTAAAAATCTTATCACTCAACAAATGATCAAACTCTTGTTTGCTCTTCCGGCGTACACATTTCAAGCAGAGCTGACATTTAGAAATAGCAATAATACTAATAAAACTTTATTTCCTGAAGTTTACAATATTAACCCATATACATTCTTTCTAAAAGCTATAATAAAATTTTATAATAATAATTGAACCACATATTGTGCAAAAAGTGGACATCAGTCACATTTATAAAATATTCTTACTTCAGGTGAAACGAAATAAAGCAAAACAAAAAACCAGTTTTTATCATAGATTATCATGTGCGTAAATGCTACAAGACAAAAGTAAATCAAACACGTGCATATTTACACGTGCGCGCACATACAGACTAACCATCCAAATGAGTTAAAATTAAAATCTTGCATCACGTTTAATTCATAGAGTTAATTTATGCACGTAGTATAATATAACAATAAAAGTTAATATAATTAATAAAAAAAACATTACACATAAATAATTGTTAACATATAATTAACATCGATAACAGTCATTCAAGTTGTATACCAACCAGTCTTCTATGGTTTTTTTCTAATTCGCATAAAATATAGTACACAAAAAAACGTTAATTATTGTTTTTGTGTATTATAGTATCATATATCTAGACGTATTCAAGGTAAATTATGTAAGAAGTATTTTTTTACGTTTCAGTTCCTAAAGGATGGGAAATTTACCCGGAGGGGACTTTACGTTTATACCATAGATGATAATATCTGTCTATTTATAAATAATATTTCTTTTCAGAATATTCATCACTTTTTTGTGGATAAACCTTGAAGGCTGCACATTGAGAAAAACAAACTGTTTCTTTTTCTCCACCGTTCCCTTGATTCTTTCAATATTCTTTCATTTTCTTTTATCTTCTTTCTATTTTAACTTTAATTATGTACATTTTTGTCATAAAATGCATTATTAAGGCCGCAATCATAAAAAAACATATTTTTCCACCAGAGCAAAGCCTATCGTAAATTTCTACTTTTAACTTCTTACGCTATTCAGATTTTGAGATATTTTGTTCACAATTACAAACCAATCGCTAAAAACATGTTTATTGGGTTCAGGGGCCTGAAATGTAGTTCTGATGAAATCTCTATTTTGAAAAATCGACTTGATAACAATAATTTTCTTTCCTACTTATATTCATTTAGAGTAAGAGTAAATTAGAATCTGTTGTTAATTATGAAAATAAGTGTGTCCTGGCTTGCAAGCTTTTTTTGTTGTTACAGTAAAGTCAAATCAATAGCTAAGTCTTTAGCAATAATTGCTAAATTGGGTCCTTAATTTAAAGAAATAATTATTATTGCCGTAAATTAAGATCCATGGGTTTGAACATGTACTGTAATAGTTTTTCAGACCCTAGCCACCTTTGTAGGGTAAAGGGCACTTGCTTTTAACTTTCTCTTACCCTATATGAATATCTGGAAAAGAATTGTTGTTTTCATGACCAATTTTTGACATCGAATTTTTACCGGAAATACACGTTTTTTTGGCTCCGTTAACCCTTTAAACATGTTTTTAGCGATTGGTCTGTGTGTGAACAAAATATCTCAAGAACGGAATAGCGGACGAAGTTGAACCTTTAAACTTAAATTAGGTTCTTACAAGAGGATCCGAAACGAACATTTTCATCAAAATCTATCAACCGGAAGTTGTAGTTTATTCGAGTGATTTTTCACTTTTTGCAATTTTCTCAATTTTCTCCTGTGATTATTTTAAAAATTGCCTTATTTACTACATTTTATTTGCTGTACAAGATAGGGTAAGAGCAATGACTACCCAAATTCTTGGAGAGGCATTCCTGTCGTGACAGAAAGTGTTTTTTTTATTATAGCGGCGCCAGTTAGTGATTTTTTGTATTTTGCTCATCAAAATCGGTTAAAAAAGGGATTTTTCAATATTGCGGCCTTTGTGTGCATCTTACGACAAAAGTGTATGTAATCAATGTTATATGAAATAATACTGCCCATAACAGACAGGTGGAGTGTCAAACGTTTTTACACTCAATCTGTTCGTTGAAGGGCTAAAATAAATAGTTCTGTTTCTTAACACATGGTCAGCCAATTAAATGACTGAATCATTTAAGAACAGAAGAGGTAGAGGTGTAAAAGACACTTATCAGAGTTATCTTCTCTGAAAGTAATGAATTTCATTATACAGCCAGACCCTGTGGTGAATGAAGTGAAGGTGTCATTTGCAGAGTGGAAAATATGTGCTTTTCAGAGGGCCCGGCATGCTGATAAGCGTACTTTTCCACTCGGTGAGGAAGGCTATTGTAAACCACCTCACTCCTTGTTTTACTAAGTAAAACCTCTACGGGTTCAAACCAGCCTTTCGGCTGATGACCTAAACAACAACAACATGAAATAAAAAAATCTACAACTTTTATTTCCAACATTTTCTTCCAAAAAACCTAGTTTAGCACCAATTAGGGAGTTTTTGTATTTTGAAGTCCTATAGACCTATAGGTTGATCTTCATTTAGTGTCATTCACTCACGATTAAATTTAGGTTAAGTTTTTATTTTACATTATTTACTCACGATTAAACATAGGTTATATATATATATATTTTATTATTTACATTGGCAAGAGAAAGTCGTGTGAGTGTTTCACATCAGATTTTCGTATCAACAGCTAAGTCATTAGCAATTACTTTGAATTAAGGACCAGAGGGTTTTAACATGTAATAGTTTTCCAGAACCTTTTCTTTAATGTCGGTTTTTCAAATTACTGCTAATGCAGATGGTGAGAATAATGGATAGATGAAGATAAGTGATGAAAAAATGCCAGACTTGACCAGGAATTGAACCTGGGACCCCGGTATAGAAGCCAGTTGTTTACCCTAGGCAGCTTTGTAGGGTAAAAACCACCTGATTTTTCTTGTTACTTTGTGAAATTTACCATTTTTTTTAAATACACTATGAATTTATTTTTACAAAGTTAACTTGTATATAGGGTTACTTTAACCCCAGGTTTCAGATTTATATGATTTGAATGGTATTATATGAGTGAGGTTTAGGGAGTCATAGCCTAAACTTTCAAAATTAAAATTTAAACAAGCTTATAATAAGAATGAACAAGCCATGTTGTTGAAACTCATGACTCACTATAACAATAACAAAAGAATACAGTGAAACAATATCACAGTTTTAACATTTTTAATCAAAGAAACAATAAAAAAAACTAGAAAAATTGGCCAAAGTTACCCCAGTTTACAGTATGAATGAATACATTCATTCATTAAAAATAAATATTCATTCTTTTTCAGAAATAATGTAAACTTATAAAAATGTAAATACCAGTAAATATTTAGTTTTTTAAAAAAGTGTTTACATGAATTATATAATATTTTTATATGCAGAACTTTTATTCCAATAAAGTCATACACTACTGATTAAAAATTACAGTATATTAATAATAATTTTTAAAAAAAATTACAACTTACCTTATTTTAAATCAATTTATAAAATCTAATGTGAAGATAACCGGTAAAATTATTAGGTATTTGTTCAGTTAAATAAACAGCAGCGAAAAACACAGATTTCTTTTAAAAACCAGTTCTTGTTTGTAACTAACTTTATAAATGAAGTAAATGAACTAAACTTGACCTTAAGACAAACAGAATTTTATTCCCTTTGAAATGAAGGTCAAGAAGAATTTTATTTTTTCTATAAAACAAGTTTTTCTATATAATGCAGTATGAATTCTTGATACCCTCTTAATGATGTATCAACAACATTTAAATTTTACTCAACAAAAGAACCAAATTGTAACATATAATTAATTTTTTAAATATATTTTTGTTTATTTTCCTTATTGAATAAACAATTACATAATTTATTTTCTTACTGTATATTTAAAATGATTTTTATAACTTATTATTTTCTTTATAATAACTTAATAGTTATGTTCCTCTAAAATTAAAAATTTATGTCCTATTGACATCGAAGGAATTGTTAAGAAAAAAATGAAAAACTACAAATAACTTTTGAAGATGTATTTGCAGATCAGTCAGACCTCCAATTTCTCAATCTTCAATAAATTGCTTCTCTACAAGCAAGTTCCTACTAAAATAAATATGGCCTACAGAACTTTCAAAAGATAGTTTATATTCTTTCCAAAAAGCCCCCTTTAATCACAATAAGTAATTAAAACGGAAAGTAAATATGAAGAGTTTTCTAAGACAAAACGATAAACGTAAAACATTATTTTATGTTAAAAAAACACAAAATATTTAAAATTAAAAATGTCATGACATGTTTACATCAATATGCATTAACACAACATTTAAATAAATAAATCAGTAATATAAATAATACCAGAAACATTTCATGGATTAGAATGTGGCCTATCCTCTAACAGAAGAAAAGTTTTGAGAAGAGAATAGAAATGAAAGTGAGAAAAGTCCTGATGAAAATGTATGGTTCGAAGAAGGATGAAAATGGAGAATATAGGTTAAGAAGTAATAAAAAGATATAATATGGGAATGGGAAAACTGTTTAATGGATACATCTGTAGATTTTTTTTTTTAACGTCCGACAGTTCTGCAATTACTGCCAATGCAGGCAGTTAAGGATGAAATGATTTTTAGTAGCATATGAAAATATGCCGTGCCTGAATGGGATTCGAACCCAAGACCGCATGATGAGAGGCGAGCACGTTACCAACTACGCCAATGCGGCCAGCACATCTTCTGTAGAATGGACCAGAAAAAATTTACGAAATAGTTATAGATGCAAAAATTACAAAACAACATAGACAGTTCAAAAAACTGAAAAACAAATGAAGGTGCTGTAGGACTGAGGTTAAAGAATTAGAGGGGTTCCAAGAGAAAGAGAGATGACAAAAATTTACAGTGGTCAAAAAAAGGGAGAAAGAGTCAGGTGAAAAAATTAAAACTGCTTTGGAAAGACGAAAAACAGCAAAGAAAAAGCTAAAACATCAGGAATGAAGAAAGAAAATTCATTCTCAAGTAAGCCAAAATGATAAAACAAGATTAAAAAATACACAAAATTTATTAAAAATACTATTAAACATGTTTACGTTGCTGTTGTTTAGAATCAGCTGAAAGACTGATTTAAACATCTATAGGCTTTACTAAGTAAAATGCAAGTGATTTGGTTTACCTATGCCTTTCTCACTGAATGGAAAAGTAGCCTATGCTAAACAGCATACCAGGACTTCAGAAAAGCATCTAATTTCCACCCTTCAGATGACACCTTCACTTTATCCACTACAGGATCTGGCTCAGAGGAGGTAACTCTGACTAGTATCTTCTACACCACTACCTTTACTGTTCTTAAATGCTTTTGTCATATAATTGGGTGAACATGTGATAAGAAACAGATCTATTTTTGTAGCCCTGGAACTAACAGATGGAGTGCAAATAATTTAACACTCCACCTGCCTGTTATGGGCAAATGTTTACATTATAAAAACTATAATTTGAAATTTTAATAAATATATTGTTAATATTTATATTTAAATATATTTTTATACTTTAACTTAAATTTATAAATAAATCTTTTAATGCACCCTGCAGTTAATAATCAGCAAATGAGAATAATATTATTATTTATAACCTTGATCGTCCTTAACACTGTTCTAATTTAATCTTCTTTATTTATTTTTGTAACTTATACATATTTTGGGAAATCCATCAACATAAATAACTTTTTTTTTTTTTTTTTATTCCTAATTTGTGTACGTTGCAATCTGTTCAATTTAGAACAATAAGCAACCCCATGACCCAATGAGATGAGGATGATGTGTATGACATGTAAATGAGGTGTAGTCTTGTACAGACTCAAGTCGACCATTCCTGAGAGAGTATGGTTAATTAAACCCCAACCATCAAAGTACACCGGTAACCACTGTCTAGTATTCAAATCCGTATAAAAGTAACTACCTTTACTAGGATTTGAACCCGGAACCTTCGTCTCCAAAAATCAGCTGTTAAACAGCTGATTTTGGCAACGACTTTACCTCTAGACCAACCGGGTGGGTTAAATAACTTATAAATTTGTTAAAAGTTTTTTAGAAGATATTTTCTCTTCAGTCAACTATATATGTTACACATTGTTTTAGTTTCATCATTTTTTCATAAATGATTTAAGCAACATCTGAGAAACTATTAACAAATTGATTAGTTTCTATTTAAAAACAATCTGTATTTATTTTATTTATATTACTTTACAAAAAAAATATCATTACAATCTATGTTAATTTCCTTAATTATAACTTAGAAATCTAAAACTATTTATCTTATTCATGATGGGAAAATTAATCCACTCATTTGGTTGCCCATGTTCAACGGGTAGATTTAATCACTGTATACTCTGTAAAGGTGAATCGAACAAAACATATTAGTATAAGTTAATAAAAATAAATAACTAAGGAAATGATCCCTTTTCATCCCAGGGATTTTTTTAACCAGTATAAACAAACCCCTGCAATGTTTTTAAGTTGTATGCATGCTGTCTTTCAAAACACTGTATATCAATTTTACAGTAAACCTATTGATAACCACCTACCTACCTCTCCTTCAAGGCTTATAAGCCTGCTGGGACTTCAAATTAGTCTGTCCTTCTCTTTTGCGGTTGCCCTACTTCTCGAGCACCATCAGGATAGTAAGATAATATTCTACTTGACAGTCAAGTTTCTTCCATTCTACTGATGTTGTGTTGTTTAGGTCATCAGCCTAGTTTGAACCTCTAGACACTAAGTAAAGAGGAGTGAGGTGGTTTACCATTGCCTTCCTTACTGAGTGAAAAAGTATCCTTATCAGCATGCCAGGCCCTCTAAAAATATTTAATTTCCAGCCTGCAAACGACAACTTCACTTCATTCACCACAGGGTCTCGCTGTATAATGATGAAATTCATTAATCTCTGAGGAGATAACTTTGACTAGTGTATTTTACACCTCTACCACCTCTTCTGTTCTTAAATGCTACAGTCATATAATTGACTGACCATGAGATAAGAAAGAGAACTATTTTTTGTAGCTCTGGAACTAGCAGATCGATTACAAATAATTTAACACTAAACCTGTCATGAGCAAATTGGTTCATTTATAAATAAAATTTAATTGGGGATAAATGGAGACATTAGGCAACAAACTGGTTCTCAAGATGTCATAGTAGATAGAATAGATATTAGACAATTGGTATGGTATAGATTTTCCAAAGAATGGCAGCAGATAGATGACCTTGTAGAGCATTCCTTTCACATCCAAAAAAAAGGCGAATAAAAAATCGCCCTCAAAAAAATGAATTCAAAGAATCGAAGATGGTATGGAAGCAGGGGAACTCTTGAAGGCTGACTGGAAAGACAGTAAATGATGGACTATAGGTTGTGGAAAGCGGAGACCTCTATAGGCTTCCGAAAAAAGATTACCACTACAATTTTGATTTTAGTTTTACAAAATTTAATATATATTTTTCATTTTTTTATTAAAATTTTTAACTTAAAACCATTTACAATACAATCATCTCTTATTTGAGGGTCGTTTGTATATTAAAGACGCTTATGTCACTTTCCTTTTAAGTAATTAAATTCTTTTAATAAGGTGATAACAAAACATATAATTTTTTTCTTTACTGTATCAATACTGATTTGTTAGTGTATATCTGTTGTAAACCTCTGCATAGTAGTGTCTTAAAATGTTTACTAAAGAACTAGTTTACATACTGCAATTGAGATAGAAACATTATAAAAATACCATTGAAGTTCATAATAAATTTAGTGCGATTACATTAAAATGACTCGGTTAAAAAGTTGTGATAAGGTTGTAAAAAAGTTTAAAAAATATTTGATAGATGAAACATTTTAAAGCGTACATAATTTCCTTTCTAAATACTTTTTGGTTGATAAATATAATAAATTTTTAATTAAATTTTGAGGCAAATTGTATATTATTTAATGCAGATGGTTGGATGACATGCTTGTTGAAGTAAGTAAGTAAGTTAGTAGTGGTAATAAATTATCGGTAAGTATAGAATTTAACATAATCACACTGTCAGAGCAGTAGCGTATTAATGTAAAATTTTTATTTGCTAAATTACAACCATGAGTTTGTAGTAAAAATTTTTAATAATGTATTAGTAAACATCACTAACAATATTGTAACAATATAAAAATGTTACTATATTGAATGGCTTTTGCAAGCACCTGATATTTTTACTCTTAGAAACGTCTTCTTTGTTTTTCTCAAAACTTTATTTTTGAGTTAATACGAAAATAAATCTCTATAATGCATCCTGCAGTTTGAAATCGATTCTATCCCATACAACTAATCCACATAACAAACTTCATTAACCTTCCCCCCAAACTGCGCCAACCTTCATCTTCACTTACACGTGTTTCGGTGGATCCACCATCATCAGAGTAAATAACATAATTGAAACTAAAAAATTTTTGTTTATATTTAAAATCTATAGAAGATGATACAACTTCAGTCATTTTTATAAAACTGCGTTTTATACATAAAAAAATAAAAAGTTAAATAAAAAATTTTTTTAGTTTCAATTATGTTATTTACTCTGATGATGGTGGATCCACCAAAACACATGTAAATGAAATGAAGGTTGGCGCATTTTGGGGGGAAGGTTGGTTTGTTAAGTGGATTCGTTTTATGGGATAGAACTGAGTTAATACAGTACTGCACTGGCAGTGCGATAAATTGTTAAAATGTACACTCATAAGTTTTAACTTGACATGTCCTATGCTACTATATAACTATACTCCGTTTTATCTCTTTTATCTTCTTTTTTTGTATACTATACTCCCTTTTGGAATCTCTTGGATACAGTTGAAAAAAATTAAAACTGATTAGAGATTTTAAAGAACAGGAAGTGTTGTGAATGCACATAAGTCTGGTCAGTCACAATCATAATAAGAAAAACATATTAAAGGATACTGAAACTTTTGTTGCCAGTCTTGGTAAATAAATGCGAAAGGCTTTTCTGAATTAAGAATATAATGAAGATTATGAAGAGTTGTACAAGATCACAAATTTTTAGTTGTACTCCACATACTTCATGAGGATGATCACTACAGGCAATCATAGTTCGGTGAGTTAATCACTGTTGGTAATGAAGATCCAAACTTTTGGCGATCAAATTTTTGTTGTGAAGATGACTTTAAACTTAATAAATATGCATAATAATTGTGAGTACTGTTTGCATAGAAATTCTCATAACGTAATTCAAGCAGAGTAAAATTTACTTTTTATACTTTACTTGTTAAAAACTTTACTTGTATGTAATTTACTTGTTATAGTATGGTGAGGGATTACAAATACACAAAATCTGTTTAGCTGGCCACCTCCATAGCTTAGTGGTAGCGTGCTAGCCTACAACAATGGGTTCCAAGTTTGATTCCTGGGTAAGGTTTGGAAATTTTCACAAAAAACCCACCATTACATGACCCGTAGTCGCCAATAACCAAACCATTGATGCGACTTTAAATAAACTATACAAAAAAATCTGGTTAGCCACAATATATTTGTAATAACGAAAGGTTGCTGAAGCTTTTGCAGCTAATCCTCGTAAATTAGCTCAGAAGGTTTATTCTGAATTTAACCATATCATGAAGATTATAACAAGCAATTCTGCAAAATACTAAAATTTAAGCCGTACCGTCCATTGTGTGGAGTAAACTCTATGCTCTTCATGAACTTGATCATAATAGGCAATTTCAGTTCATTTAGTTAATCCATGTCTGTAACAAAACCGATCCAAACTTTTGGTAATCAATTTTTTGGTGTGATGAAGCATGCTTCAATGTTAATGGACATGTTAATCGGCTTAATAGCATGTACTGATCAGATAAAAATTATCATAATGTAATCCAAACATAGCTGAATGTGCCTATTGTTATAGGATGGACAGGGATTTCAAGTGCAACACTAATACAAGCTTAGTTTTATTTAAAGGAAACATTAACTCAGATAAATACTTAGAGTAGATAAGTATGTATCACTAAATTGTACTACAGTACCAATTTACTTTCAAAATTACCATTTTCGGGTGGGAAAGTGACATATGCGTTATCAGTAAAGAAAAATATAGTACAAAAATTACTATACTATTAACAATAACTAGAACATCTATGATGAGTTTGAAATGTGCAGATGATTTTGTTTTGTCGTAGCTTTCTTATTCTGCAACAAAAAACATAATTAAATTAATAAACAATATTTTTAAATAAATTTCCATAATCTAGACAGTGGGAATAAATTCACACAATGAATCCTGAATGAGATATTCATATTCAAATTCCTAGAACTTTTTGCTGTGATTAAATTCATGGGGTTATACAAATTGATTTATCTCAAATCGAAGAGCCTGTTTTTAAAACAGCAATGTAAAAATCATACTATTTAAGAAAACAATAAAAATTGTCGTGTGTAAACTTTGCGTATTATTTGAATGGCTTTTGGCTGAATTTCAGTTCAATAGTAGGCAGCGTTGTACTGAGATTTACAAACATAAATAGATGTAAAAGGTATATTCAAACTGCTAACGTGTAGCAACTTAGCAAATATTGGAAAAATTAACAACTTACTCAACAAGGTTAAGAAAAAATTATTATTAATGTAATGTTTTTTTATTATAAAAAAATGTACGTTAATAATAATTTTTTATCATTTTCCAATATAACAATGCATACCCGCATGTCACAAAAGTAACAGTCTTGCTTTTGAAATCCAACTGTTGGGAGATTATGACCCGTACTCCATACAGTCTTGACTTTCTCCCATATGATTGTCATTTGTTAGGGAATCTAAAGGAACACATTTTGTCTACAACAAAGAAGTTCAAAAAACTATCAAAATATTTTATGCAATTAGAACAGAAAATTCTATAGAAAGACATTTCACAAACTAGTGAACAATTATAATACTGTATACAAAAGCAAAAACGGTATGAGATTTCATTTATTTTATTCATTCTACATTTTCATATCAAACAAACGATATTTAAAATAAAAAAGGAACATTTAATTTTTGAACATCTCTCAAATAAGTAAATTAACTATTCCCAGAGATTTAGTAGAGTTGTTTCCAAACTTCTTCTTCCTTCAGGTCTGTACTACCCCAGAACCTGTTTTGAAATTCCCTCTTTCTTTGAGATTCTTAAAGGGAATCCAGAACCTCTTTTGAAATCCCCTCTATTCTTTGAGATTCTTAAAGGGGATAGTTTGTGGAAGATCTGTAATGGAAGTTAGATTACCGTGATATCTCTTCAATTAAATACTACAAGCAATCCAGGAGAAGCGGAGCAGTTGGCTATGGCAGGGGTTAAGAGAGGTCTTGAGCTGTTGTCATGACAACATGTTATAGTATTACCAATTTAAAAACATTTAGAGCTACTTACATAAATCTACCATAACGTTATAATTTATAAGTTACTGCAAGTTAAAAATTTTTAAACCAGTGTTCAGTCATGAACATATCATGGTGTTCGTTGGTAGGTAGTATTCTAAATACCAGTTAATTCTTTAAGAGGAGAAATTTAATGGAATTAACTTTAATTTACCAAAATTGACAAGAAGTTAACCTAAGTGTGAATGATTCATAAAAAATCATTCATAATTTATTAGAAAAAATACTAAATAACTTATCGTAAGTTTTAATAGGTAAATAGAAGCAATGTTAGCACAACACAGACAAACAAACACGTAGACGCAGATGAGGTGAATGAAATAGAAATATGAATTTCTGATTCTTTGGACTCTGAGATCGTTCTTCCCATGATCCTTCATGTTATAAAATTTACAATTTTTTATCTTGTTTACAAAGTTTAATACTAGATAATTACAGTAGGTCCTTGATTAACCGGTCTCACAATTACTGTGGCTCGATTTTGCTGTAGTTACTGTGGCTCACAATTACTGTGCCCCCCCACCCTAGGATACGTTCTTTTTTGAGAGATTTGATTGGATAATTTATACTCCTACATAATACATAAATACGGGAACAGTTGCTGTTACGCAATTATTCACTTTGATTTATTTCTTTTGGTCAAGTGGTACTTATTCTCCTGAGGCTATGAATAAAAACGTAATAAATAAACACAACTGACTACCATCGAGGACAAGTTTCATATTATTGAACAACTAAAGAAGCTACTGTGCTGTCTGAAAAAGCTGTTTGAAAAATCTAAGTCGAAGAAAAAAATCGACTTATGGAAATTTGGATAAATCCATGATCCAGTTTTTAAGTCAAAAGTAAGACATAGTAGTTAGTAGTTTAGGTCATCAGCCTTTTGGCTGGTTTGAACCCGTAGAGGTTTTACTAAGTAAAACGAGGAGTGAGGTGATTTACCATTGCCTTCCTCACTGAGTGGTAAAGTATGCTTATCAGCAAGCCGGGCCCTCTGAAAAGCACATATTTTCCACTCTACAAATGACGCCTTCACTTCATTCACCACAGGGTCTGGCTGTATAGTGAAATTCATTACTTTCAGAGGAGGTAACTCTGACTAGTGTCTTTAACACCTCTACCTCTTCTGTTCTTAAATGATTCAGTCATTTAATTGGCTGACCATGTGATAAGAAACAGAACTATTTATTTTAGCCCTGCAATGAACAGATTGAGTGCAAATAATCTGACACTCCACCTGTTTATTATGGGCAGGAGTAAGACATAAGAACGTCTATTAATGACCGTATTTTATTAGAATAAAATATGTGTTAAATTCATTAAAAATGGATGGAATGGGTCATTGATAATATTTCCGTGTTTATTCAGTAACATGTCTATGTTATGATTAATGTCCTATTGTAAGTCTTAATGAAGTACATAGGATCACTATACATATTATACGGATACACAAATTCCCCACTCCTTTTTTGATGGTTCGCATTTAACTTATGTATCCGACCAGACTTTAGCACGATAAATCAAGGACCAACTGTAAATACAATCTCAATTACATATAAGTTAGTTTTTGCCACTGGAATGGCTTGCACTACGCATTTTCTGAGATCAAAATTACACCTATACCCAAAAACAGATAAAAGCATTAGTTTACATCAGTTCCAAAGAAAATTGGAATTAATTAGAGCTTATATACAACCAAGTAAACATTAATGAAACATACACAACACAACCAATACATGAACAACAAAATAATTGTAGTTGATAGTCGGTGTCTGCACTAAATACAAAATATTGAACAATTTATTTTCAAAAAGTGTGAGGCAGAATGAAAAAGGGATCGCATATCAGAAAACTATTTCAGTACAAACAAAATGAGTTGATAGGGTCGATATATCAATATTTAGTTTTTTTATAAATTATTATTATTTACTTTGGCTTGTCGGATTTTCAAATTTAATTACTCCAGCAGGGGTGACTAGGTTATGATTATTCAAAAACAACAAGATGGTTAATAAAAAGGAATGCAGAGACCTTCTCTGACTGAAGTAGAACCTGAATTAGTTGCTGAATTACTGAAGTAACTCTGAACCCAAAACTGACCTTCTGGAACAAATTGCAAAGCCACTAAAGAAAATGCTAAGTTGAAAAGAACTTTTAGCATTGTCAGTGTCAATATTTTCAAAAGCAATTTGTAGGTCTACCATTCGAAAAAGGACATTGAAGGTTTATTTTTATCTAATTTTTTTTTCTTAAATAAGTAAAAATTAAAAGTGACAGGTACGTACTGTAAAACTTAAAACACAGTTATCATTTTAATTTACTAACAAAAATATTTAGGCAGGCGTAAATTACTTAATTTTTTATATAAATATCTAAATTTGGTATCAAATTTTGTTCAGAATCTAGTGCTATCTTTGAAAAGAACTTAATAAAAATTTCAACAAGAGGTTCCTTTTTTGGATTCCAGCTCACAAATCATAAAAATCAAACAAATGATTCCATAGTTATGAATTTCTTAGTGTAATTATTGCCGACAATTATTTAAAAAATTAAATGTGTTAAATCCATTTTTAAAATTTAAAAAATCCTAATGATTGTTGAAAATATAAATGTAGGGTTCACAGGAAGAACAGATTCAGTCACAATTTTTGTAAAATCGGGTTTTGCTGTCATCTGTTAGATAATTCTATGAATTATTTTATCATTTATTGTTTTGGTAAATGCAAGGGTAAAACAGGCTTAGTCCATCGATCTTACAGATAAACCAGCTAAGTCACAGCTAAAATATTTTATTCTAAGATTAAACACGCTTAAAAATAAAAAAGTAAACTGTAAACAAAACCAAAAACACTTCAGTAAATCTAGAAAAAAATTCCTAAAAGAGGGGAAAAACACTGCTTTATTGATGTTGAGCATTTCGCATTCAATTTTTAATGTCTAATATTGTTATCTTAAAAAAAATCTGAAACAAAGTTAATAAAGTATTGTGTACGTAGAGGTCGATCACATATTTAGCAAAATAAATAACTTTAAAGTTCATTAATATCATGACTACATCTATTTTGACCTAATATACAGAAGAAAAACAGGCTGTCATAGGACTGAGCCTATTTTTCCATGGTTTTTTTTTTGTAGTATGAAGAGTTTTATTATTTTTGTAATTTCTATGTGTGTTCATTTAGTTCAAAACCTACCAAAATATTATCTAAATATCGTTAGATATATGGTAACTTATTAATACAAAAAAAATATTAAAAATACAGTATTGGTGTACTTGGAAACTTTACAAATAGTTTTCTAAAAAATTTGTTGTTTCCTAAAAAAAAGTGAGACTGAGCCTGTTCTTCTGGTGAGTCCTTCAAATAATGTAAATCAATTGATTCAAAACGTCTTCATAAATTTTCAGACACATTAAAATAAAGATATTTTTAAAATTTTGATTCTGTGTTACCTTAAAAATTATTTTCTAAAATTATAAATTAAAACGCTTTCCCTATATTTTAATTTTTAAGTTATTTTTATTTATGAGCATTTACATTAATTTATTCATGCATAATAAAGGTAGTTGTTAACATGCCTTAACGTTCCATTTAATGTTGTTAGCTGATATAAGAGGTCTTTGGCGTAACGGCTGAATCTCTCTTCGGTTGGTTAATACTGGTTGAGTGTGATCATCCTCAAGTGTTCGTAATACTTCCAACTGAAAAATAAATAATTTGTTACAACTTTATTCTAATTAATTGTTTTAGATAAACTGTTAACCTATTATTGAGAGATAACTCTTTATTAAGCACGGTCTACAAATAACGTTTTGCCTGTTCGTTTTAAATACGTGCAAAACGAACGAAAAGCATGTGTCCACACCACTTCGAATTGTTGTGGACCATGCAGTGATGGAAGAAGAGTGATTAATTTTTTCTGTACGTAATATCATTGTGCTGAAAAAAATGAAAACTAAAGCAATTACAAGTTGTAAATGGTGGTCTCGAAAGTGGTTAATGAAGAAATGGAGATTCTCTCATGTTAAATTAATGAGAGAATTATGGTATGAACCTGAAGATTGGCAAAATTATTTAAGAATGGATATAGGTACATATTAAAAGTTATTGACTTAAGTAACACCAGAAATACAAAAGAAAAACATTGTAATGAGAAAGGCAATTACATCCAATGAGAGACTGTGTCAATTAAAACAGGTAGGATATCTAGACATTCAAAATTGATCAAACTTGTCCTACGTTCTGCATGAAATCAAAGCTCCAGCCTATCCGACTTCATTTAGATTAAACAGAACGTACGTTTTGCTGTCTACATGTAACTTTTTGCCTGTTCGTTTTTGAATGTTACATAAAACAGACATGCAAAACGTTACATGTGAACCATGCTTTAGAGAGGATAGTAACAGAACTAGAAGTGAAGCAAATGCAGTTTGCTTGAGAGGAACAACAGATATGATATTTGGATTAAGTACACAAGACAGTGAAGAATTATAAAGGAAATAATGAGAACAGATTGTTTGTAGATGAACTGGTTGTATTTGAAAGATAGACTAGGTAGATAATGAGAAATTGTTAAGTATGGTTTGAAATTTAACAAGAGAAAAGAGTTAAGTGCTGGTGCAGGAGAGATGTGAGGAAAGTATAGTCAGCCGGACGAATATACAATCTTGGCGTTTGGTGATGCATATTGTATTATTATTTTCCGAAACATTGAACTTGGTTAGTAAACATGTATTTGTGCGCGTAATTAATTTTATCATTTCTCTTATGTTGATGATGTGAATCAAGTCACATTTCTGGTATGCTATTATATATTTTTCATGTAAACATTGATAATTCCTAATGATGGCTAATGTGTTATAAATTGGGCAAGTTTATTTCATAAAACTTTTCGACCAACTCGTATTTTTTTTTTTTTTTTTTTTTTTTTTTTTTGCGCCCTGGAGACTCCAGGAGGAGTATAGGACATGTCGTCAGATGTAACACCTGAAATACATATAAGAAACACACTATGTATCACTACTATCAATAAAGAAATTCTTGTACGCTATCAAAAGTTTCACCGATCAAGTAATTTTTTAAATTTTTTTTAAAGGAATTCAAATTCTCACAACACTTTAAAGATTGGGGTAATTTATTTATGAATTTTCTCCCTGCATAAGTAGGTTTTTGTTCAAACAATTTTGTGGAGTGATTAGCCACATAATAATCATTCCTGTTTCTCCTGTTATGATTGTGAACATTGAAATTCTGCATAAAATTATTTTGCCTAACATACATAATCACCTCAAAAATGTAGAGGGAGGGAACTGTAAGCAATTTAAGCTCCTTAAATAGTGGCCTGCATGAGTTTAGCTGGTTAGCTTCCACCATACACCTAATAGCTTTCTTTTGAATTTTAAAAACCCTATTTATATTACCCATGCTAGAATTACCCCATACTAAAATACCATAACGGATATGAGACAGAATGAGGCCATGATAAGCTGCCATTAGTAATTTTTTATCATTTAATCTGGCGATTTGTTTTAGTGCAAATACCCCAGATGATATTTTACTACAAACTTGATTGATATAGAAGTCCCAAGACAAAGATCTATCTAGAGATACGCCCAGGAACTTCACTGTTTCTACATGCTCTAAACTATTATTATGAATAAATACATCCACTTCTCTACTTTCTTTAACGTTATGTTTATTTTTGAACTGCAAGTACTGACACTTTTTCCCATTAACTGTTAATAACATTTGATTCAAGAACTGCACTACGGACTCTATGTTAACATGTGTATTTACTTCAAGAGCATCTACCAGTGAACTGTTACTGATTACTGAAGTATCATCAGCAAACAACAAAGCTCTGCCATTAGGTATGACTTCTGGTAACCTATTAATGTACAATAGAAACAGAATTGGACCTAAAACTGACCCCTGTGGAACGCCTGCTTTGACTTCAAGCTTTCCAGATACAACTTTTGTAAGTTTCCCTCTAACAACCCTAGTTAACTCCACACACTGTAATCTATTAATAAGGTAAGATTGAAACCATTTCAACTCTACATCCCTAACGCCTAATGACTCTAGTGTTTTCAATAAAATTTCATGATCAACACAATCGAAAGCTTTACTCAGATCCAGAAACACTGCCAATGCTTTCTCCCCGGCGTCCAATATATCAACTACTTGCTCCACAAGTGAAACAATTGCAGTTTTAGTTGATCTACCTTTTTGGAAACCATGCTGATCCTCTGAGATGATTAGGTTTTCAGTCAAGAAACTGATTAACCTAATAAATACTACCTTTTCAAAAATTTTACTGATTGTGTTTAAAATACTTATGGGTCTATAATTTTCAACTAACTGGCTATCTCCATTCTTAAATATAGGCAATATTTTTGCCTCCTTCAGTTTGTTTGGAAATACACCTGCTTCAAGTGAGAAGTTAATCAAATGAAGGAGAGGAGTAATTAAAAGATGTTTACATTCTTTAACAATTATAATAGAAATCCCATCTAACCCACATGTTTTCTTACTTTTCAAACTATCAATAACTGATTCTAATTCCTCCCTTGAAACTAGGCTAAATAAGAATTGATTAACTACCTTGTTACCTTTTGGATCATAACATCCCACTGTTTCCCTAATCTGTTGTTTAAGTTTTAAAGCTACTTCCTGGTAATATTTGTTAAAATAATTACAAATTTCTATACCATTCTCTATAAGTTCATTGTTTTTGTCAACAATATTAGGTATGTCAGTAAAACTTTTGTTGCTAACTACACCTCGATTCTTATTAATTATTTCCCATATTGCTGAGTTTAGATTTGGTGAATTATGAAGAACTTCAGCAGTTTTTAGATGTATTAGATGTACAAGTCATACTTCAAATAATTGAACGATGATTCTAAAATTATTTTAAATAATTTTTAAATATTAGAACATATAGATATAGGATCATTATTCTTCAAGAACAGTATCAGAGTTCATGTCTTTAGGTCGGATAGTTAGGCACTGTCGGGTCAAGACGTCACAAGCTTTTATAATCATCCAGTGTACCCTACTTTTTTTTTTTTTGTTGTACGTCTTGACTGTTTTGCAATTTCTGCTAATGCAGACAGTGAGAAGAATGATATATGAAAATGAGTGATGAAGAAATGCCAGACCTGACCGGGAATTGAACCCGCGACCCCGAAGTAGAAGCCAAGTGTGCTAACCACTACACCAACAGGCCGGCCAATGATTAAGCCTAGTGTAGGCAGGGACATAGAATAAGACTAAAGGGTATAGTGCTGGAGGAAGTTAAAGAATTCACATATTTGGCCACTGTTTTCTCTTCAGATGGAAAATAGGAAAATGAGTTAAAAAAAGAGCAGAAAACAAAGCAGTTTCTTCCAAATTGTATGAAGCTTAGTCTGGGATCAGAAGTTCCCAGATCTATTACATTAAGAACTATTGTAAGAAAATTGTTTGTATAATGCATATTTTTATTGACAATACTAACTTATGGAGTAGAAACATAAACAGGTGGTAGGAAGGCAGAAAGTAGAATTTAAGTGGCAAAAATGAAATTCAAACTTTATGCTAGGAAATACAAGAAGAGATAGAATAAAAAATAATTTATTTGGAGAATAAAATTGAGATGGACATCCGATAAAGTAAGTAGGGCAATGGTTAGATCAGGTCAGTTGTATGGAGGAAGGAAGACTGCATAAGTATTCTTTACTTGGAAATGAAAAGAGACCAAGAGGCATGGTCCCTCTCTAGTCCTCTGTACTAGTGCTAATGCACTCCATTCTCTCACACCCATCAAAATCAAATCATCCACGACATTATCCATCTACCTTTTCCTAGGATGGTGCTGCCTTTTCTGGTAAAGTCTTTCCTTCATTTTACAGTTACTATACTCGTTAGACCATACTCCATTCTTACAATGTTCCCAATTCACCTCCAACTTCTCATTCAACTCTAGTCAACTTCTCTCTTGATTTGTTCAGAGATCCTCCTTAAAATCCCCCCTTGAAAACTCCTTAGGAAAGAAGATTTAAAGATCCTCCTTCCTTTCATATCTTTTCAACAAAACCAAAAATAATTGGTTCAAAGATCTAGAATGATTTGGAATAGTTAGGTATAACAATGCAACAGGTTGAGAGCCAGAGGATTCTAAGAAATTGAAGCACAAACTTAAACTAAAAACATTTAAACAACAACATGCCATGACTGACGAACAAAGGGTAGCTACATCGAAAAGAATAAAACCTTTTTGGGAGTGGAAGAAGAGGTTTTAATTATCTAGCTTATAATCTAAAGATTTAATTCAATATTTACCAATTCAAGTGCTTCAATTTGAAAGTAAAATATAAATAATAATAATAATAGTATGCAAGTTTGTCCCATTATTTACCTGTTCATGTGATACTGCGATTGGTTCCGGGATTATAAGGAATGTAACACTCTCATCAAATGTTGGTGTAGTTAGTGAACCCGGATATGCGTAGTATTTTGTGTAACGATTACACTCAATAAGGTCTGGTAAAAACCATAAAATTGGGTCTAAACTCTCTGCTTTAACACTAGAGTCTGCTTTTATAATTTCTGGTATATGTTTTAACAACCGCTCCATATCTTCATTTTTTCTTCCAACCTGTACAATAAACAAACAATTTTTTTAATAATAAAAGTAAAAATAGCAGATAACAGCAAAAATGAATAATAAAAAAAAAGCAAAAATAGAAGAAATTAAAAAGGAAGAGAGGAAAATCATCAGGAAAGAAAATTCTTGGATCGAGGAAAACAGGATGGATACAGATAACAGAAGAATCAAGTCGTGGGAACTTAATCGAATATAGAAATTGATATGAAGAAGAGACGTCTGAAATTTTATGATCACATTATCACATTTTCGGAATACCGACTAACAGAGTTTTAAAATATTTATTGTCTCTAATTGGCTCAGGATCTTGGGTGGAAAATGTTAAAAAGGATCTAACACGGCTAAAAACAACCGAACAGGAGATTTTAAACAGGGATGTTTTCGGAGAGAAAGTAGATAAGTGAGAGGTTCTCGCAGAATTGCGATTAAACAGTTTAGACCTAAGTGGAGTGAAGAAAGGAAGTGGAAATTCTCACAGGGGATGAAGGAGTACTGGGCTAACAGGAAAAAGGACTAGCCAGAATGAAGAATGAACCATTGAACACTTAGCATCTTTATTTCAAGAGAGTTTTACCGTCTAATAATAATAATAATAATAATAATAATAAAAGTAAAAAGAAATTTTATATTATTAAAGAATGTAATTTTTAATTGTTAAACTTGTAATAATAGTGAGGGGGTATCATCTTGAAAGGGACTGGGTCTTTTCCATTTTCTGTATGCCACTATCATCCGAATTCCCTGAAGGGTTACAAACGAGTTCATTTCTCCCACTCCCTTCCTAACTGAATACTCATACTGAAACAAACACACTTACACACGCATACACATGTCCTTCCCATTCCCAGTATATAGTAGGCCTACTATGTTACACGTTCTGTTGTTTTATTTCTTATTTTGATAGTTTTCTTTTGAGGTTTTTATTATTTTATATTTTTTTGTTTACAGGTTACTTATAACTTATTACTAAATATTATTACTAAACTTATTCTAAATTTACATTACGTTATATTTTTTTGATTATTTTACTTAAGGAAGAGAAAGTTGTGTGAGTGTTTCACACAGATTTTTCAGTTATCACATCTTCTGGGGTTATGCAATAACCCCCATTCCTGAAGGAACTCTGCAGCATCTTCTTTCCTCCGTTCGAATATCATTAATTAACTACAAAATTAATGGTGAACTGAGCAGAAACTAACTGTGAAATTGGAAAGGTGACATTACGCAGGAATATTGCTAGTTAAATTGGCGCGTTAGACGCAGGAGTGGAAGAACTGTGTAACCCTTCAGGGTATTCAGATTTGATTTTGGCATGCAGACAATGAAAAAGACCCAAGGGATTTATAAGGAAATGGAACAACAAGCAAGAAATAATGTTGATCTCGTGGTGAATGAGGTCAAAACAAATTGCAGTGCTACCTTATCAATCCGGACAAAGTAAGACTGGAAGGGATCCTAAAAATAAAAATCGATAAAAGCAAAATGAAATGGGATATTTACCATTTATTTGTACTTCTTTGGACTGAAACACACAACAATATGTTCACTTTTCTTAGTTTTACTTCCATATGGCATTTACAGGTAGTACAATCGCACAATACTTTCACAAAAGTTTAGTCATTGTGGTGTCAGGCTGCTGCTCCAACTACCCCACAATGTTCAGCCATGACTTACTGTACAAATACAGTAATTTGTGTGCAATCTTTATTTCAAACCACTAATGCTTGAATAGTATAGTAGCCTACGTGTCTCTGAACATTTTGAAAGACAAGAAGAGATAAAATGAAAATTATGTAATTATGGAACAACTGAAGATGGAGAGCCCGATAAAGAGGAATGAAACAACAAAGCTACAATGGTTTGGTCATACCAGTAGGACGGAGAAAGATAGAGACAGCCTAAAAGGATGTTGTACTTGTGGATGGAGGGAAAAGACCAAGGAGTTGATCAAGTTTGAAGTGGAGTGGTACAACTACGGATAAATTGGGAAAAAGATGTGATGCCAAGATTGCAATGGAGAGACTGTTCAGAAAAAGGTCGAAAGGATTTGTGTTGAACTTACCCTGAGGAAACTTCTATGTAACAACAGGATCTTTTGTGAAGATCCGGTATGTGAACTATGAGGAAATAGAAAAGAATTTTCCAACCATTTTATCTTTGAATTCAAAGCATTAACAAGTAGGAAGTACAGAGAGATTTTTTAGTCCTGTTACCCAATTGTTAATGTCTGGTAATATTTTTCTAAAAAAAATAAATTTTGTTTTGTGACACTAAGTTGGTAGCCCTACTCAACCAGTATGGATATGGCAGTGTGAGTTAATTCTCCTTGAGCTGTGTAAAATTTTGTGCCATTTCCGGTCGTGCTACGAACAGAATGTCTTTTATCCTAAAACAATCTCTTGTTTAAATCTGGAGGCTGAAGCTCTAGAACTAATCGTATGTGATACGGATACAATTTCAATTTTTTAGCAGCTTTCTGAGCACTCGAACATGACAAATCAACATGCGAGGAAAGTTTTTGTAAACTTTTCTATGGAGAATTGAGCAATCTTGTTTTCACATTCTCTTAACATCATCTGTCAAGAGAGTTGGTCGACCACTACGTTTTCTGCTGCAAACAATACCTGCCTCTAAAAATCAGTTAGTTAGCCTAGAAATTGACTAGAATAGAGTGGAGGAACACCAAAAAATTTAATTTGAAATGATTCTTTTACACTCGCATACGATTTTGTAGCAAAATATTATTCAAGAATGAAAACCCGTTGTTCTAGGGTAAAAGACATTCTGTTCATAACACAACTGGAAACGGCACAAAATTTTACGCAACTCAAGGAGAATCAACTCAAACTGTCATATCTATACCGGTTGAGTAGGGCTACCAACTTAGTGTCACAAAACAAAATATCCCTTTCTTAGAAAAAAATTACCAGACATTAACAATTGGGTAACAGGACTAAAAAATCACCCGGTACTTAATGTATGGATACATAAACCTGCAGGACAATCTTCCACAAAAAACTTGGTAAGATGTCTCCGAAAACTTGTCTGCTTTCTGGGTGAAAAGAAGGGAATAAGACAAGACAATAGGCCTCTAAGATTTTCAAAAATAAGGGAATGAAAGGACCACCTTGCCATCAATCATCTTTACAATCTGATTTAGCTCTGTTTGTAATTAGGAATATTTAAATTAAAATATTCAGAGTGAAGATAGTAGAAAAGCTTTCCTACTACTCAGTTTTACTGCCATCCTATCAGGGAAATTGTCAATCACCAATCAAATTTGACAGGAAAAACTCTACCAACAATACTATGCTTCAGGGATGAACAGTCCCATCTACTCTTGTCTAGGTATCAATTTCTGTATTAACTTACAATGCCATCCAAAATTTGGTATTTAGGCAAGTGCCTTGACTCTATATGAAGAAAATTTTCCCTTAAATAACATTACCAGGTAGGCCTGTAGTGTCTGTTTCGCTAACTGTCTTGTTTACCTGATTGTAAAACAAGGAAAAAGTAAAATCTTTGATGTGATGAATAAATCATTATCCTGTTCTACAACCAGTTTGAATTTACTGTTCAGGGATCATTTCACTAAGTGAAATCGTTTAAACACCAAAAACATTCATTTCAAAGAATTAGACCATAGATAAGTCATCGTATTCCAGAAGAACAACTTTACTCATTTACTAATTTTACATCACTACATGTTATTTCAGTTTATACTTACATCTCCAAAGAATGTTAAAACCATAACTCCATCTTTAAATTTGAGAGCGTTGCTTATGGTACCATAGTCTTTTTTGAAAGTTACCATATGACCTTCCAGTGAGAAACTGCAAAATTAATTATAACATTGTTATTAAACACTTACTGGAAGTTTTTTTTTTTTTGTTTAACGTCCGACTGTTCTGCAATTACTGCTAATGCAGACGGTGAATGATGAAATGATTTTTTGTAACGTATGAAAAAATGCCGTGCCTGAATGGGATTCGAACCCAAGATCGCATGTTTACTGGAAGTAAACACAGTTATTGAACATAGCCGCAATAAGAATCTTAAAAGCAACAGCTGAGTTCAGCCATTACAAAAAGAAAAAGAATACATGGGTGTTGCGATGCGCATATCTCTGCGAAGCTACTTTTCTTTGATGTCACCATCAGAAATTCATTCCTCATCTCACCATAACAATACACCATAATTTAAAGTTATAAAACAAAAATATTCTGCTTCAAATGTTGTTAGGAGCAATTTAATCAAATATTACACTGATAATACTAATTCTTGAATTAAAACGGTTTCAAAAGCTTATCCGCTTATAAATGTATTTTAATTTTAAAGGCATATTACAGTAGAAATAAAAAAAATTTGTCGCAAACTGTATACATTTGGTCTAGCCTATACATGGTCAGCCAATTATATGACTGAAGCTTTTAGAACAGAAGAGATATAGGTGTAAAAGACACTAGTCAGAGTTTCTTTTCCGAGAGTAATGAATTTCATTATAGGCCTCCCGGCAAACCTTGGGGGTGAATAGAGCGAAGGTGTAAGATTAAGATTTTAGTGGTTAGTCTTTTCTAATTCAACTTTTTTAAATATTCCAAATGATTACGAATAGAATAGTAAAACGAAAGAACTGAACGATTTTGCGTGAGTATTCAATTTCCTAATTCATTCACAAGGTGGTATCTGAAAAAATGCATTCAGTTTCCGGCCAACTTCAGGTAAAGGCAGGATTCTATCTTTCGTGTGTGACATAGTTGCCCAAAGTGGACCGAATTGAGCAGCAGGATGAGTACATAATAATGAATGGTTATAGAAAAAAACTCATAATAGGCAGGTAGAGTGTTAAATTATTTGCGCACGATCTACTAGTTCTGGGGCTACAAAAAATAGTTCTGTTTCATCACATGGTCAGCCAATTATATGACTGAAGCTTTTAGAACAGAAGAGATATAGGTGTAAAAGACACTAGTCAGAGTTTCTTCTCCGAGAGTAATGAATTTCATTTTAGGCCTCCCGCCAAACCTTGGGGTGAATAGAGCGAAGGTGTAATTTGCAAAGTGGAAAGTAGAATGCTTTTCAGAGGGCTCAGCATGCTGGTACGCATGTTCTTGTACTCAGTGAGGAAGGCAATGATAAACTACCTCACTTCTCATTTTACTTTGTAAAGCCTCTAGAAGTGCAAACTAGCCTTTCGGCTCATGACCTAAACAACAATGCAGCCTATCAACAATTTCTTATAAAAATGTATTTCCTATTCGATTTTTAATCTCTACGTCATAATTATTATCAAAATAAATAAATTGTTAAGTACATACCTTTCACCGTTTATAAAATGTTCACTTCCGAAATAGTCTTGCTTGCCCCAATGAAAATGTATGTTTTCAAATATGTAGATCCCATCCAAAAAGCTACCACTTAATCTTGGTTTTATACTATCTCCTTTTTCTTCATTTGGTGCTATCTGGACTGTCACTGAAAATAATTTTGAATTTCGGTATTGTATATACAAGTATAGAAGTGTACACATGTTTAAAATATAAGCAGTATCTGGTGTACTTGTGTAAGTGTATAAAAGTATAGATTGTAAGTCACGATAATGTCTTTTGCTTATGGATTAGCTGTAAGGACGGGAAAAGAAATCCGACAGTGCTACCAACCTCAACATTAAGACACTATATTTTACTATCGTGCAATGTCACCGTTAGTTAACCACATGTTTCCTTTCAGTTAATACACTTTGTTGTAACTGACACTTTTTCCACTTAAACCCAATCCCTTTCAAATTTGTCTTAACACACAAAGTTTCCAACTAAAATTTAGCCTTTCTTCCAAAAACCAGTAATAACGTTTCACATGTTGGCATTACTTTCTTATTGATACAACAGTTTCTTTTTTGTACCAGGGGTCAAAAAACTGTTGATGAAGAATTATCTTCTTCACTATCTTCAACTTCCTTCTTTATAATTCCAATTGTGGAAAGATAAACATCACAGTAGTTATAGCGGGTCACTCACGGCTTTTGTTAAGAGGCACGGATAGGTATTTTTGTTTAGCTTCAACTTTACAGCATTTTATTACATTGCATATTAAATTTATTTGAGCACTGTGAACTGCTTGACTGTGTTTTCAAGAAACCGACATTTCCATTTTTGGTAACAAACGATATATTCGTACAGTTAACCTACAAAAGGTTCCGCGATATACAGTATGTTCTCCAAGAATAGTTTACGTTGTTGTTTTGGCAAACTCATACCTAAGCAGTTGCACATGCGCACTGATGCTTTCCCCCTTTACTGCTCGTTAAAACCAAAGGCAAACTCATGACTCCGGTAATTATATTATTTAACAAGTATTCATAAATACCAAACCTAACTTTTCTCCACGTAATCTGTATTTCTATAGGCTTACACTAAATATTATAAAAAATTATAAAACTATTATGAATGTAATTCATAAATATTATAATGAATTTCATTTTACAGCAAGACCCTGTACTTAATGAAGTGAAAGTGTCGTTTGCAGAGTGAAAAGCGGATGCTTTTCAGAACGGTCGGGCGAGCTGATAAGTATACTTTTCTACTCAGTGAGGAAGGCAATGGTAAACCACCTCACACCTCGTTTTACTTAGTAAAGCCTCTAACTAGAAGTTCAAACCAGCCTTTCGGCTGATGACCTAAACAAGTTTGTTAAAAAATTACCTCCATGTCCTGAATTTCTTATTATACACTCTATACTATCATCGTTTACAGCTGAGAATTTCAGTGGTTTATAATCTTTTTTAACAGCAAATGAAGTAATTATGTCTACTGGTGATTGTAAGTGAGTATTTAGCTTATTGTAATTCCATGGATAATCTGAAACAAAGAAAAACATATAAGTTGGGATAGTTCTCACTAATTCACTTGTAATTATTATAATCACTTATAGTAACTATTATTATCGTCTGGATCACCCAGGGGCGGTATAAGGTTAATTCAGTGCGATCTGCAAAGGGCCATGCTCAAAACTAGACTTAGGTACCTAGTCTACTTTCTAGTTTATCTCCGCTCGAGGGCAAACTCACCGCACCGCAAAATCACGATACCATACATAAAAACTTTAATTACCAATGGGAAGTTATTTCCAAATTAATTCTATGATTTCATTTGATATAACCTACTTAAATTTTTTTTGAAGTGTAATCATTATATAATCATGTTCATTTCGAATAGGTTTAAAACCTTCTGCGTTTCAAGGATTAGGCATCACTGCCTGTTCCAAACCTCTCAAATCAGCCCATTTCTTTCTCGGGCGTCCTCGTTCTCTCTTTCCCTCCGGTTTATAGCCTAGTCTTTGCTTACCTATCCATAGGTTCAGAACTTAAATACGGTTATTCATTGAATTTCATTCCGTGTTATTTTCAGCTAGCTAGAGCTGGAAAAGAGACAATAGTGAAGTTCTACAAGGTAACGGCAGCCGCCAAGAAAGTAGGACCCAAGCAGCTGAAATGAGGTTTTTAAGAAGGCCTGCTCAAGGCTGGATATAATACATAACGAGGAAATTAGATCAGAGTTGGGTGTATTTATTCTGAATGAAAAAGTGGAGGAGTACAGCAATCAATGGAAGCAACATTTGGAACGGTTGCCAGAGGAGAGAATACCCTTCAAAGGTACGGAATATTTTCCAGTTGGAAGAAGAGAGGTGTGAAGACCTTGAAGAAGATGGCAATAATCGAGATGTATGAGTTGGAATATCTCATGCTTGTGTATATGTGTAGGATTATTTGTGAGTTTAGAGCAGGGTTATGCCTAATCCTTGATAGCAAGACGAAGAATTAGTTATTTTCAGCTGAACTTACTTTTAGTGTTTACTTAGTAGATCCAATGTAGAAAAATATTTGGAGCATTTTGAAAAATTGTACAAAATCAGAATTTTTTTACATAAATTAGTAGTCTAATGTTTCCTATACTTGAAACAGGAATGCGTAAACATTTTCGACTTTGCCAGCATCAAAGAAATCAAAATTCATTATCAGTTATTCATAAATTATACCTCAAATTTAAAAACATTTAACTTCAGTTAAACTCACCAAATTCACAGTTGGGCATCTTTCACAATCATCTATCTACCAAAACATACTTTCACCAAGGAATGATGACCTTCCTGAAGGGGCAATGACTATTTCAGAAGTTTTATATCACATTATTTCCACCTGCTGTGTTCCACACTGATCTTATGCCCTACCTTTACCACATACACAACTGCCTAATACTAACAAAAAATTTAAAAAACAGCTGATGCTGAAAATAAGGACAATAAAATCAAACAGTTGCATCGGGAACGCATGCTTATTATTATCCTCTACGGATTGCTATAAATTTGGAATTTTTTTCTTTATCGTCCAACTGTTTTACACAGCCGGCAGTTTACAAAGATAGGCATGTGATCTAGGAATTTTACATACTTTGATGGCGTGTTGGACGCCTCGTTCTGTTTCCCACTCGTAAAATAACACGTTCAGACTCACGCTCTACAAACGGGAAATACTTGCCTATTCATTTATGGCAAAATTGTCGAATTTTTACATTCCACATAATTATGCGCTTCAGAATTTTAGCTGGTTAGTTACACCAGGATAGTACGCTACTACCACGACACGGAGGCGGCCATACTTAAATTTTGTTAAGTGTAAAATAATTAGCTTACCAAGTCGATAATCAGACAAGAAGATAATCTGGTGTGAGACATTCACATAACGTTCTCTTGTAAATATAAAATAATAAACATAACCTACGTTTAATAACCATTGGTAAACAATTTAAAATGAAAATCAACTAATTTTAATCATGAGTAAATTACGCAAAATAAAAATTAACCTCTTTTCGACTTAAAAAAAATACGAAAATTCACTAATGCTAAACTAGGCTCTGTAGAGAAAAATGTTTATAACAAAAGTTTTAGGTATCATTATTTCTTTTGTCTTTGATTGCGTAAATTTCGGTTTTTAGCCGCTTCCAGATAAAACCGGAACTTCAAACCCAATACATATGTCCACACTCATGTGCGATGCCGCATGCGATGTAGCATTCGATATCGCATGCGCTTAGAGGCATACCATCTTCCCGCACTCGTTTGAAGAGCTTTATCTAAAAAAAAAACATCACGAATATTTTTGAACACTACACTAAATCAAAGCCTGTTCTTACCTGCATTGATTAGTTTTATTTAGAAATTAATCGGAGGTAACTCCAGCAATTTACACAAAAAAGTACTCAGTTTTTAGCCGGTTTTCCGTTACTGTGGTTTTTCAACAACGTCGGTTACTACGTCCAGGCTTTTCATAAAAGAACGGCGTCTAAGTACGTTGAAGATCAGAGTTTTCTTTATGTGAACATTTTAAAATAGAAGTTTGATGTTCCATTATTTTAAAATGCCGAATATTTTTTTTTAAATGTGTAGGCTATTTTGGCTTCACGTAAAGATAGGGAAATGATTTTTGGACTGAACCACGCATTTTTAAAGCAGTATTGTGTCATATATCGTATTTTACATTTGTAATTATAAATAGATATGTGGTAATAATAGAAAATTCTATTAGCCTCTAAACTTCTTGAGAGCAAACTGAGCTCTATAGCGGTATCCGCTCCGAGCATAGTCGTTTAGAAAAAGAAACTTCTGTGTTTCTCCTCCTGTAACTCATTCTGTAGCTCATTTTGAATTATTGAACGTTGTTTTGATAAAAAAAATAAACGCTATGCTTGACATATACTGTTGTGAAAATGCATGGTTCAGTCCAAAAATTATTTCCCTACCTTTACGTGGAGCCAAAAAAAATCTTTATTAAAAAATGGCAAGCATATTAAAACGGAACATGAAATTTAACTTCAAAATATTCATATTGAAGAAAAAACTCTGATCTTAACGTACTTGAACGCCGATTTTTATAAAAAGCCTGAACGGAGCAACGGACGTTTAATTAAAAACCACATTAACGGAAAACCGGCTAAAAACTGAGAGCTTTTTTACGTAAATTACTGGCGTTATGTCCGATTAATTTCTAAATAAAGCAATCTAAATCAATTCAATCAATGCAGGAAAGAACAGGTTTTAATTTAGTGTAGTGTTCAAAAATATTCGCAATGTTTGTTTTTGATAAAGCTAGTCAAACGAGTGCGGGCAGATGGTAGGCCTATGCCTCTAAGCGCATGCGACATCGCATGTCGAATCGCAAGTTGAAAAAGAAAGCGTACGAGTATGGACATACTTATTGATTTATGGTGTCTACTCTTTAAGAATAATCGAATGACACGATTTTTGTTTCAAATTTTGACTTTGATTTCTTGACTTCCTGTCAAAACTGGAATTTTAAACCCATTTCCGGCCCACTGACTTTTTGCGTAGATTACGGATCCGAAAACAATTTGTTGCTATCTCTTGTAGTCTAACTTTGATTTATTGATTTTCGGTTTTGGGCCACTTTCGGTCAAAACCGGAAATTCAAAGCCAATTTAGGCCCACTAACTTTTTGTGTAGATTATGAAACCGAAAACAGTTTGTTGCTATCTCTTGTAGCTTTTGATATCTGGGCGTGACGATCGGACGGACAAAAGAGAACGATAGATGACATTTTAAAAAATTGCCGCCAATAACAAGAATTTTATAAATGAAAGTACTCGAAAAAAATTACTACTAAAAAAACCTATTCTTATGAAAAATACATGAATTAAAATTCTTTAATATACTAACTTTTTATGAAAACAAATGTTCCGGTCCCAAAAAAACCATAAGGATTGATGTAACATGTACTTAAACAACCGAGAAGTAGGACTCTAAATGTAAACAACATCAAACTTCAAAAAAGTAACATTATTGACAAATTCTAATAAATATTTTTAAAGTTTTTGTTTACCTGAGGAAGAGGAAGAAGAGAGTTCGTTAGAACTTTCACCACCATTCTCGTTTTCAGTCTTGCAATGTCCTGTATCAAAAGATGCTGGTAAAACCAGTAACAATGATATTAACAAATTCTCCTGTAAAGTTAAAAATTAGGATTAGATTTTTTTAATACATATTATAAAAATCTGGTGTGAAACACTCACACAACTTTCTCTTGCCAATGCAAAAAAATAATAATATAAGCTAACATTAGTAATAAAATATTAGAAATAAACAAAAACTAACCTCCATAACATAACCTAATTTTAATCATGAGTGAAAGACGCAAAATGATAATCACATCAGTTTGGCTTAAAAATACAGAAAATCACTCTTTCGCGCTTAACTATGCTCTGTAGAGAAAAATGCTCTGAATAAAAGTTGTAGACCTATTAATTTCCTATAAACTTTATTTTACTTTTTTGTTGTAAAATGCATACTAAGCCCAAAATCCTAAAAAAAATAGATTTTTCACACGTTTTCGCGAGAAAAAACAGAAAATCGTTAATTACCGCAACTAAGCGTTATACAAAAAAAATTTGGAGATAAAAGTTGTAGAATTTTAAATTTTCAACAAATTTTATTATATACATTTTTGCGCTAAAATATATATTAAAGCCGTAATCTTAAGAAAACAACGTTTTTACGTGAAAACAGCCTCACCAAGAATTTCAGCAGACATGGCGCCTACCTTATCTTGTAGAGCATAAATAATTTAGTAAATGAGGCGATTTTTAAAAAAAATCGTAGGACCACTTTGAGAAAATCGCAAAAAAGTGAAAAATTACACGAATAAACTACTACTTCCGGTTGACCGATTTTGATGAAAATGTTCGTGTCGGTTTGGTAGTGGTGTGTAACTTAAGTTTCAAGTTCATACAATGTTGATATTCTGTTCACACACACACACACGCACGCACGCACACGCACACGCACACACACACACACACACACAAACACAAACACAGACCAATCGCTAAAAACATGTTTTTTGAGTTCATGGGGTCTGAAAACGTGTAGATCCGGTGAAAACTCGATTTCGAAAAATCGACATGAAAACAATACTTTCCTTCCTATATATTCATATAGGCAAGAGACAGTAAAAATAAGAAAAAAGTTTATATAAACATAGGTCTGGAAGTGCTTAGTTAGCGAGTTATGCCTGGCGAAAGATTTCGCCATGATTCCTAGGCAAAGTGTGAAATACAGCCATACTAAAATTCTGAAGGTAAATTCAGGGGAAAGTTTAGTAGTTTCTGACGGTTTTTAACCTGGGAAATTCAAAAACTGAGTCCCAGAACTGTATCACTTTCAGTTTTCAAGAAAACTACGTAGGCCCTAAAACAATAAAAAGTTTGGTTAGAAAATACACTTTTTAAAGTTTAACGTAAAATAACTTTGTTAAATTGCGAATTAACACACACATTCGGATAAACGGGAAATCCCTCACTGACTGATTGATTCACCCCTCATCATTCAATTTCCTGTTAGCACAATAGCCAGAAAACTAAAATTGGCGGAAATATTTCCTGTATAGTAAAAAGAAAAGTTAAACATATTTTTTCAACATTACATCGTTAAGGGGTTGAAAAGGATGTTTACCCCTTAAATCAATAGTTTTTGTTTATTAAGAGTAGTTAGCTTGTGGGCAAATTGGGCCAAATTTATCCTTGACAAATTTTACCACACGTTCTGACACTCCCCCTCCCACGACGTCACAGTGACGTGGCCCCTCACACGACGTCACAGTGACGTAACTCAGTACGTCAATCCATTGCACATGTTTATGCAACGTGATTAGTTCATAATAATAATAATTATTCCAACTCGTTGAAGGTCTTCAACAACAAGTTAATTAATCATAAGGTTGTGCAACACGTGAGAAAAAAAAAACCCAATGCGTCATACATAGCTTACTCATCTTTCATGTGTACACAGCGTGACTAGTTAATAATAATTTTAACCACTGCTGAAGGTTTCCAATAACAACAATAGTTAATTGTTTTTTACAAGGTTATGTGTTGTGCAACTTCTTTCTTAAAATAAATAAATTTTCCATCGCCTTCTTCATTACATTTGCTCGCTTAATGCGTATTAGATAGTTTTTTTTATTTTTTATTAAAATCAAGTAACAAAATAATTTTTTCACAAAAGTATAATGTGCAATAATAATATGACAGATATCGAAGATAATTTTTTCAATCGTTTAATTTTAAATTCTTTACGACCGAGTGTTATCCAATTTATCTCAACAAGAGCAGCAAATTTCGACATTCAACCAGGTGAATTTTTGGCAACATCAACAACAGATTCAGCTAATTCCGCTTCACCACAAACGTTGGCAACTACGTCAAGAAATCTCAACTTAAAGCAAAAACAGACTAGACTAAACAGTGTACATAAAAATAATAGTTTAGTAGAAATCGAATCCGCTTTCAAAGGTAACATAAAAACTTATATTTATAAGAACACTAAATATAAAGATATTTTCAATTTATTAATAAGTGAACTAAAAAATATCGTTAATTTGTTAAGACGGACAATTGAGCAGTTTGGAGCAATTAAATTTAATATTGTATTAGAATGTACATATATTAAACATGTAATAAATGAGAAACAAAACATTATGTTTAAAACGTCGAATGTTCCGGCGTTTTTCGGTTCTAATTTAAATTTAATTATTAGGAAAAAAATAAAGAAACTTTGTCAAGAAGAATCGAGTTATGAGGGACATAAATCCGGCTGGTCTTTATTAAGTGTCGACGCGTTAATGATTCGAATTAATAAATATAAACCGTTGGGTGGATCTTCATTTATTCCTTTACCACCAAAGTTTGCAAAAAAGAAGGCTGTAATAAACTGTCAAAATGTGAATGATGATATGTGCTTCAAGTGGTCAATTCTTTGTTCGGTTGTTAAAAATGGGCATCCTGAAAGAATTTCATATCATTATAATAATTGCTTAAATATGTTTAATTTTGAAGGTATCGATTTTCCAACACCATTAAATCAGATTAACCGTTTCGAGAAAAATAATAACGTATCGATTAATGTATATGGTATTTTAGACAATGATATTATCCCTGTAAGGTTATGTAAAATTAAACGGAAAAAACATTTTAATTTATTACTATTAAAAAATGAACAGGGTAAAACTCATTATTGTTACATTAAAAATTTGTCGAAATTAGTTCGGTCTCAGATTACAAAACATCATGCAAAATTGAAAATTTGTGATCGCTGTTTATCACACTTCACTAGTGATAAAAAGCTAAAAAATCATATTAAAAATTGTGGGGAACATAAGGCGACTGCGATAAAATTACCTGATATATTACCGAATGGTGAAAAACCAATTCTCAAATTTAAAAATTATCACTTTCAATTTCCTCTTCCTATTGTATTATATGCTGATTTTGAATGCGTATTGGCCCCATTGCATAGTTGTAGAAAAATGAATGAAAAAAATTTATCATATACAATCGAAACAGATCTTCATATACCCTACAGTTTTTGTTGCTATTTAGTGGTTAACGATGAGCTACCCGATGATTTAAAATGTCGGTTACCTTTAGACCCATATGTATATGAGGGAACAGATGCGGCGGAAGTATTTATGAAATATGTTATAAGTATCGCTAATAAAGTGGGGGAATTTAACAAAATAAACATAGAAATGTGTATGAGTGAAAAAGATACAATCTTATTTAATTCGAAAACATCTTGTGAAATGTGCGATATTGAATTTTCAATGACAATAAGACCACAACGTGATCATTGTCACTTAACCGGTAAATATCGTGCAGCTTTGTGTAGTAATTGTAATTTGAAACGAAAAAACCAAACATTTATACCTATATTTTTACATAATAACGCTAATTATGATGCTCATTTTATAATTCGTCAGTTAGGGTGTGATATACGAAACATAAATGTAATTCCAAACTCAACTGAAAAATTTATTTCGTTCACTAAACGAACAGTTAATGGAATTTCATTAAGATTTTTAGATTCGTATAAATTTATTAATTATCCGCTCGAGGCGTTAGCGAAAAATTTACCAAATGACCAGTTTCATCATGTTCGAAAACATTTTCATTCAGATGATATGAGCTACGTAACTAGAAAGGGTGTTTACCCATATGAATACACTGATGCTGTTGAACGATTGAACGAAACAGAGCTTCCACCGATAGATAAATTTTATAGTAAATTAACGGGTGAAAACATATCGGAAAACGATTATCAACATGCCATTAATGTGTGGAACCATTTTAAAATTAAAACTTTAGGTGAATATAGTAAATTATATTTAAAAATCGATGTACTTTTATTAGCAGACATTTTCGAATCTTTTAGAAAATTATGTATAGAATCTTATAAATTGGATTGTGCCCACTATTATACACTTCCTGGATTTAGTTTTGATGCCATGTTATATTTCACACAAATTGAATTAGAATTACTAACCGATGTTGATAAACATTTAATGATCGAAAAGGGGATTCGCGGAGGAATTTCGATGTGTGTTAAACGACATGCGATAGCCAACAATAAATATATATCTGAAACATATGACTCATCAAAACCATCTACATATTTAGCATATATTGACGCGAATAATTTATATGGATTTAGTTTAAGTAACCATTTACCATACTCGAAATTTGAGTGGGTGAAAAATGTAGAAAATTTTGATGTGATGTCAAAAGCGGACGATGGTGAAACTGGATATATACTTGAAGTCGATGTTGATTATCCTGAAAGTCTGCATGATTTAGACAATGATTTTCCATTTTTCCCTGAAAATAAATGTCCCCCTAATTCAAAACAAAAGAAATTAATTACAACACTTGAACCAAAAACAAACTATGTCTGTCATTTTCATAATTTAAAACAAGCCATTATACATGGTTTAAAATTAAAAAAAATTCATAGAATATTAAAATTTGCCCAACGGGATTGGATGAAACCTTATGTGTTGTTTAACACGCAGAAAAGAGCTGTGGCCAAAAATTCGTTTGAAAAAGATTTTTATAAACTTCTTAACAATTCTGTTTTTGGAAAAACAATGGAAAATGTAAGAAAACATATAAACCTAGAACTAATCAGTTGTCCAAAAAAAATGCAAAAATCTATAAATAAAATTAATTTTAAAGATCGAATAATTTACAATGAAAACCTATGTGCAGTTCAGTTACATAAATTAAAGGTGTTATTAAATAAACCAATTTATGTCGGCTTTACTGTGTTAGAACTTAGTAAAAAGTTGATGTATTATTTTCATTATGATATCATGAAACGGTATTATGGCGAGAATTTAAGTCTATTGTATACCGACACCGACAGTTTCTTTTACCAGGTGCATACTGATGATTTTTATAAAGATATAAATGATTCACACTTGAACCCTTTTTTCGATTTATCAGACTATCCGAGAAATCATCCCTTGTATTCGGAAAAAAATAAAAAAGTTATGGGTAAATTTAAGGATGAATGTAATGGTATACCAATAATAGAATTTATAGGATTACGGTCAAAATTATACACATTTCGTTACTTACTCGACAAAGAGGTTGTTGTAAAAAAAGCTAAAGGTATTAAAAAAAATGTAGTAAAGAAAAATATAATGTTTGAAGATTATAAAAATTGTTTATTTTCAAAAAATAAAATAAAAGATGAAAAACTTGATATAGCTAATTATAGGAAAATGTACATGTTCAGATCTAAAGAGCACAATATATCCACTGTAGAATGTAATAAATTCGCATTAAGTAGGTATGATGATAAGCGGGTAATACAAGATGATAATATAAACACAATTGCATATGGTCACTACTCAATTAAAAACAGGTGAATTTTAGTAATCGGTGATCAGATGTGGAGGGGGAAATAAGATTAAAAATTTTTTTTAAAAACGATTTCATACAAATTATTCGATTACAAGCAATCATGGAAGACGGTTGTGAGTGCGGTGCTTATATTTCATCAACCCAATGGTTAATACAACTAGTACCCGGCGGTGATATAAATACAGCGTATGAGTTGAGTGTTCAATTGGCAAATTATATCGATCAACATGAATCTGCAAATTTTTTCATTAATCATAGTGATAATGAGCAGTGTGAAAATGTTTTAGTTGAGTTTTCAAACTCAATTTGTTTTTGTGACATTGAAAAAATGTTAAAAAATGCACCATTTTTTCCATGGTTACTATTTGATATAATTGTATAGATTTTAAAAAAATTCAAAATGTACTAATTGTTTTTTATCAATAAAAAATTGTTAAAAAAAATTTAATTGGATTTTTTTATTTATTTGTAGATATAAAAAATTATCTCTGTTAGTTTATAATTTAGTTTAGTTGCAGTCATGAAAGCGGTAATATATTCTTTTCTCATAGCGCTTTATGCGCATAATATTAATGCAAATTATACGATCGCATTAAATTATCTACAGAACTATGGTTTTATGGGTAAGGACAACTTAGTTGATGATATAAGTTTTCAGTCATCATTGAACATGTTCCAAGAATTTTATAAATTAAACATTACTAATGGAATCATATCCGATGATGTAATAGAGTTGATGAAAAAACCCAGATGTGGTATGAGTGATATTATTGCTTATTATAGTGTAAAACCGGTCGTGTGGCAACATAGGAATCTAACTTGGCACTTTGCCCTGGCCACCGCTGATGTACTTAGTGTAACAAAGAGAGCGTTTGATCAATGGTCAAAGCATTCAGGTTTAACATTTACGCATAATAAAACACACCCTAATATATTAATTTCTTTCAAACGTTTACAGCATAAATTTGAAGATTATAATAAAACTAGTTGTATGTTTCCTTTTGATGGTAAAGGATTTATATTGGCTCATGCATATTATCCTACTTCACCCGAATCTATAGTTGAAATTCATATCGATTCTGATGAATATTGGTCCACCGAAACTGATATAAGGAACACGGAACAAAACAGTTTGTATGCGGTTCTACTACACGAAATCGGGCATGGATTAGGTTTTGAGCATTCACAAAATAAAGAATCAGTTATGTACGCTTTATATTCTGAAAAACAATTGGAATTGGGCGTCGATGATATTGAAGTAGTTCAGTTTGCCTATGGAAAACCACCAACACCACCTCCTTCATCAACAACTGTAAAAGAAACAGCAGTGGTGCAATCTTCTCCATCAACAGAATCAGAAGATATTAATTCAATTAATTTATGTAGATTGGAAAATTTAAAACATTTTTCAATAATTAATAACCGATTATATATAATGTATGATAATAAATGGATATGGTATTTTGATCTAACTATTAATGATGACATCGCGCCATATAATATCAAACCGGTTTTAATTTCAGACTGGTTATCATTTATACCAAAATCTATTAAACATATTTCAGCAACCTATCAACGATCTAATGGTGACGTTGTGATGATCATAAATAATTTAGTTTATTCGTTTAGTATTAACACTTTACAGTTGAAAAACGGTTATCCGAAACCGATTTCAATTTTTAGTATCCCCAACAACAGTCATGTAAACACAATTGTCAGCACTAACGTGGGTAAAACATATTTAATATTTGATAATGTGAATTATGTTGAAATCGATGAATGTTATTTCCAAGCCAAACAGTTCGGCAGCTTGTCCGATATTTTTGCAAACGTAATACCGTCTGGAATAGATTCATCATATCGCCACTTAAACGGTAACATTTATTTTTTTAAGGGAAATAAGTACTATGAATATAATGAATTTAGTAAAAAATTAATAAGCACAGGTAAAAATGTGCTCAATGCACTCGGTATTAAATGTTACAATACAATGTTGTTAAACAGTTTTAAAGATCTTCTCTCAAAATTCAACATTAGCCCGTTGAAATTAAAATAAAACCTATCAGTTATGATCGATAACATTTAGTCCAATGACAATGGGAGGTGCGATAGCATGTTTAATTATTGTGTTTGTTCAAATTCGCTTAATGATGACAGAAAATTCTAGTCTACCATCAGCGGTGTGGGCTGGTGAAAACCGAACAGACACCGATGCAATTTTACATATTGAAAAATGTGTACTATCTCAAATAGATTATCATGCGAATCTAGAAAATTTTTCCACAAAATTTCGTATATGGTATCATCTATCAAGATTGAACATGACAAATGAAATTTGTTTTTTTCACGATACATACAAATTAAATCGGTGTTCGGTAAATGAAGAGTTATCAACGATTCTGTTATATAATCATATAAAAACTATTATTGAAAATTCAAAATCAATGTTTTTAAAGTTAAGAAAAAATAATGTTTATGAAAATATAGTATATCACTATCACATTTCTACCGATTTTATACTAGTATTAATCAATTTATTGTATACTTTTTTATTGTTAATCACTCGAATAAAGATTGCGTATAAACCAACATGTAATGATTGTATTAAAAGATTCAATAAAATATATATGTCATGCAGTACTGAATAAAAATGGGTTGTTTATTGGTGTGAGTCCAGTTTTTTCAACATGAGTGTGCGTGCTGTTGTTGCACAAGAACTACACAAACAGAAAAGAATCAATTTCAAAAGACGATATGTCGAACTTAAAGGAATCAATGATCTTTACCAAGCGGATTTGGTAGAAGTCATCCCATTTGCACGATTTAACAGAGGATATCGGTACATTATGACGGTGATCAATTGTTTCTCAAAATTTGCGTACGCTATTCCGTTGAAAACAAAAACTGGTGGTGACATTGTGAAAGCGTTGGAACCTATTTTGAAAACTAATCGAATTAATCATTTTCAAACTGATCAAGGTGCGGAATGGTTGAACATATCTGTACAAACACTTTTTAAAAAATTTAACATAAACCATTACTACACATACTCTGAGAAAAAAGCATCTATCGTAGAACGTTTCAATCGCACGTTAAAAAATATGATGTGGAGAATGTTCACTGAACAAGGCACATATGGGTGGTTGGACAAACTGGATATTTTATTGAGTAGATATAACAACAATGTGCATAGGATCATTGGAATGCGACCAAAAGATGTTAACAAACATAATGAGGCAAAAGTATTGAAAAGGATATACAACCTTCGTAAAAAATACTATCCGCCAGTTGGTAAACCGAAATTCCAATTAAACGATCACGTGAGAATCAGTAAGTATAAGGGAGTATTCGCAAAGGGGTATGAACAGAATTTCTCCAATGAAATATTTACAGTGGCGAAAATCAAACAAACTAATCCTATAACATATATTTTAAAAGACTATAGGGGTGAAGTTATAAAAGGTGGATTCTATGAACAAGAAATGGTAAAAGTTAAACACCCCGATGTATATCTGGTTGAGAAAGTATTACGTAGAAAAGGTGATAAAGTTTTAGTCAGATGGTTAGGTTTTGATAAAGCACACGATTCTTGGGTTTCATCGGCAAATATTATCTAACAATGGCTTTGAGAACAGTTAAACAGAAGGAAAAAATACCTATTATCAATTTTGATAATATCTTATCAGGTACAGGGAAGAAGAAATCTAAACATAGTTCACTGTTACCCAATAATTTTCGTTGTATAATTTGCGGTCCATCAAATTCCGGTAAAACTAATGTTATTTTCAATCTATTGTTTCAACCGAAAGGGCTACGATTTGAAAATGTATACGTGTTTTCTAAAACATTAAAACAACCGAAATATCAACTACTGGAGTGTGTACTACAGAATATTGAAGAAGTAAATTACTATCCATTCACCGAAAATGAAGAAGTTCCACATCCGAATGATGTACAACCGAATTCAGTATTTATTTTTGATGACATATCCTGTGAAAATCAAAATAATATTAGAAACTATTTCACCATGGGACGACATAGTGATATTGATTCATTCTATTTATCACAAACCTACAGTTCGATTCCTAAACAGTTGGTGCGCGACAATGCTAATTTCATTATATTGTTTCAACAAGATGATCGTAATTTACACCATGTTTATTCGGATCATGTAAACACCGATATGTCATTTGAAAAATTTAGAAATATATGCGGTAACGCTTGGAAATCAGATGCGTATGGGTTTTTCGTTATCGATAAGGAGCGAAAACTTAGTAACGGTAAGTATAGAATAGGGTTTGATACATTTTATAAATTTGAAGATATTGCTAATTTTAACTCACTATGAGCTAAAGATGGAACGCGAAAAGGTAACTGCCGCAATTAAATCATTGCGAGATAACATTAAGAAAAAACATAGAAATTTGGTAAAAAACAAATCAATCAAACAAGATTTTTATGACCAACAATTTAAACCGCTTTTAGAACCATTGAAAAACATCGAACTCCAATTAAATAATCAGGTTAAACGAAAACGAGGGGGTGATGAAAAAGAGGTTAAAAGAGAAGGTGAGAACATCGCTTTTTTAACAAAAAAACCAGTAGACAATGAAGAACAAGGTTGGAGCGATGATGATGATGTTGATTGTGAGAAAAAACCAAAAAGGAAAGCGGTAAGAAAATATGCCACAAGAGGAGACAAACGTAAAGCACGAAAAATGGTGGACGATAATGATGATAATAGCATAGTGAAAAAACAGGCAGTTAGCGAATTGCCTATGGAACAAGAACCGATTATTAGCACAGAAGAGAGAATGGCGATAGATACCCCATTACCCGAAAGCGGTGCTGAAGATAACCAATCCTCATCTGAAAACACATCAATTGTCCAACAGGTAGAGGAAGATAAAATACTAAGAAAATATATGGAAAGTCGGTTTACGGGGAAGTTAGCGAAAAAATATTTTCTCAAATTAATAAAAGATCATCACAGAGAAATTGATACAACATATGGACCGACATTTGACGGTCATCATTGGAAATTGGGTAATTCTATTATTGAAATGAAAGATGATACGTTTAGAATTAATGGAATAAATTACAAGGGTACCGAAGGATTGTTTAAGTTAATATTTTTACGAGTACCATATCATGATGATTACACCAAAGAAGATTTAATAAAATATCGAGATATATTAAAAGCTACAAGCGCACATCTAAATTTCCCCGCCGGAACAATTAAAAGCAATAGAGGACATAAATATCGTTTTATTATTTCTCATCTGTTTCCACCAACTGGGAAAGGAATGTTATTGAGTGATAACAAAATTGATTACACCTATTGGGACGATCCAAATGAATTGGTCGATCGTTTACGATATTTGGTGGCTTCTCAACGGGCTGGTAACAATGCGCACACCAACGAAATTTATTCCATTATTGAAGAATTACGTGAAGCCGGTTTAATAAAAGGAGGCGGTGAGCCATTTATACATTCACTTTCATAATGACGGTGGATAAATTCGGCAGGCACATCGGTAGTGTTGGAAGAAAACAAAATTCGATTGTGTTAACACACGAGGGAGATTATGATTTCAAATCTAAACGGTCATGTAATGTGGGCGAGGCGAAAGATGTAAATGATGCATTAACTATTTTATCCGCACTGAAATTATTCATGTTTCCAATATATGTTAATTTTGTGAAATTAAATAAACAGCAACCTCCAACTTGGGACGTTTTCTATAAAAAGTGGTTAAACATACATGAAAAATATTTACGAGGTGAAGATACTTTGGAAGTATTTCTTAACTATTTTTTCACCTTCCCATCGTCCGATTTAACCACATTAGACGATGTATAAATTTAAATTGTAAATAATGTAAATGGTCAGTCGCTAACTAAAATGGTGCGCATATACAAGGGTGCCGATATATTTAGTAAAATCGCCTCAATACCGGGCACAATTTTGAATAAAACAATTGATGCGCTACCAATTGAATTACATCTACCGGGTGGTTATCAATATTGTGGACCAGGTACAAAGTTAAAAAAACGATTGGCTAGAGGGGATCCGGGAATAAATAAATTAGATGCCGCATGTAAAGAACATGACATTGCGTATTCAACGTACAGCGATAACACAAGTCGTGCAAACGCAGATCGTGTTTTGGCAGATCGAGCTTGGGAACGTGTTAAAGCACCAGATGCTAGTTTGGGGGAAAAAGCATCGGCTTGGGCGGTAACTAATATAATGAAATTAAAAAGTAAATTTGGTGGACGTATGTTATCATCGAGTAAATGTAAAAGAAGACGTAAAAATAAAGGTGGGGGCGGTGTGAAAAGAAAGCTAATGCGTGCTTTACAAAATCATGTTAATCAGTCTGGCCGTGGATTGTATATAAAACCGTGGTCGAAAAATGGGGGTGGATTAAGTAAAACAAGAAAAAAAAAAAAACGTTCATCAAGAAAAAGAAGATGTACTCGACGCATGTAATTGATAACATCCCAAACCGACCGTTAACAAATTATGAACTGGAATATTATGCGGTATATATGCTGAAAATAAAATATTTCAGAGGCGTATTTATGCGTGACGCTTTACCAAAATCAATACGTAAAAATGAGAGTGGAATTGTTAATTTGGATGGAAGTGATGGAGGTGGTACACATTGGGTTTGCTATTACAAACATGGTAATAATATTAATTATTTTGATAGTTTCGGTAATCTGCGGCCACCGTTGGAACTACAAAAATATTTTAAAAGCGGTGATCGAGGAGCGGCTAATGTAATTCATTACAATTACATGAAACGGCAACATTTCAACACTGTAAACTGCGGACATTTGTGTCTCGATCATCTGTATAGACAATGCTTTTCTCATTGAACGCCCGAGAATCGTCAATCGGATATGATATTTTTCCACCGATTGAGCTTAAAAACGACACATATGAAATAGGATTGGTTACCCTAATGACATACAACTCTATTCCAAATATTGAATCAGGGTTAAACGATAAATTCTATTATAGTGACAAATCAAAATCGATAGCCTTACCAGAAGGTACGTATGAAATTGAGGACATTCAAGAATATGTGAAAAAAACAATTCAGAACTCAGTAAAGGATTTTAAATTCGTTTTGAAAGCCAATAATTCAACAATGCGCACCGAATTATATTGCAGCGAACCGGTCGACTTTACAAAATCAGATTCAATTGGTGCAATACTGGGGTTCGATGTAAAAAAATTGCCAGCCAATAAATGGCATCATTCTCCCAACATAGTGAACATTTTTCCTGTGAACGTGATAAGAGTTGTATGTAACATCGCTCACGGATCTTATAGAGACGGTAAAGAGAGCCATACCTTGTACGAGTTTTTTCCATCAGTTGGGGCAGGATTTAAAATTATCGAAGCACCGAAAAATATAATATATTTCCCGGTGAACACGACCCGTCTGTCACATATAAATGTACGATTAGAAGATCAAAACGGTAAACTGGTGAATTTTAGAAAAGAATCAATATCAATTTCATTACATCTACGTCATGGGGTTAGTGATTGAAAATGTTAAATCGCTGGTGCCACCTGCGACAGCAATAAAAAGGGAAGTTAAATCTGGCGGGTGCACAGTTGTTGGTAATTGGCGAATGAAACAGCTTACACGACGTAACCAACAATTTTTAAAATCATTAGGATTCAAGACATAATGGAAAGCGGTGGCTATGTTCTCGATGTCGCCCAAAAAGCGGTGTATGATGAAATAATCACTCGACACGAATTTCATACATTGACCACTTATGCATCAACCACATTAAATAATAGCGATGAAATACGTATTCCGGTTCATCAACAAGATATTTACACACTACCCTGTGATAGTTACTTATACATTGAGGGTAAATTAACGGACGACAAGGATAAAGTGAGCACCGATTGTAAACTTATAAACAATGCTATGCTGTTTCTGTTCGATGAGATTCGATATGAGATCGGAGGAACTGAAGTTGATCATGTACGAAATCCAGGAATCACATCGTTGTTGAAAAACTTCTTGTCCATCCGTTATGGAGAAAAACATATGTTACAGAACGCGGGGATTTCACACGATACATCCACGTTAGAAATCGCCTCAGATGGGGCTTTTTCATATTGTATCCCACTCAAGCTCGTTATGGGCATCTTTGAAGATTATAAGAGAATAATATTGAATGTAAAACAGGAATTGGTGCTGATACGATCGTCAAACGATGTCAACGCCACCTTTGTTACTAATCAAACAGTGAAATCTAAGGTGAAATTGGATAAATTAATCTGGAGATTGCCTTTCATAAACGTATCAGACACCTATAGATTACCGCTTCTGAAAACCGTACAATCTGATGTGCCTATAACTATTCCATTTCGAAAATGGCAACTTTATGAATATCCCGCTCTACCGCAGTCACGTAACCTGGTGTGGGCGGTGAAAACGAGCAACCAGTTGGAGAAACCGAGATATGTAATAGTGGCTTTTCAAACGGATCGTAAAAACAGTATGTACAAAAACAATTCCCATTTTGATCTGTGTAAATTGAGCAATATAAAATTATATTTAAACTCCGAATACTACCCGTACGATCAACTACAGGGTAACAAGTCGATAATGTATCGCATGTATACCGATTTCCAACAATCGTATTATTTTGCCGGTGACGGCAGCTGTCAACCGTTATTGGACAAGGCAACGTTTCTGGCGAAAATGCCGCACATCGTTTTGGATTGTTCGAAACAGAATGAAACACTCAAAGTCGGTTCGGTGGATATTAGAATGGAATTTGAGTTTGAAGAGAATGTGGCGGCCAACACTACAGCTTACTGCTTAATTTTACATGATAATATTATAGAGTATACACCATTGTCTGGTAGCGTTAGAAAAATATTGTAAATAGTATTAAAAATAAATTAATAAAGTATTTTTTAAAAAAAGAATTATGATTTTTTACTTTTCATCCTTTGTTATTAATCGTTATTAGTTTGAAATGAAAACATGATATTGTCTCGCCACCAATGAAATAGGATCCTAACGTTTTCATAAGCACAAATAATGCCACTTGTTTGTAACCAAATACCTTTTTCTATCTCTTTTTAATATGGTCTAAAAGATATTTTATTGCGACATAGTAATTACTCATTGACCATAACACGTGATAGGCCTATGATGCACATGCACTTCTATTATGTGACTGTTGCCTAAAGTTTTTAATAGAAATACATTTAGTATATAAAGACAAGATTTTTATAGAGAAATTTATACTTGCTTTTCACGTCATAGTGCATGTATGTGCTGCGTTTTTTAGAAACGTTATACTTTTGATTTTTACTACAACGTTCTTTTTCAAGTTATATTTATTTAAAAATTTTTCTACAAACAATTTTACATAGTAAATATTATTTAAAAACAACTTATATATAATATATATTACAAACAACTTATTATTTTATTCGAATAACTTCAATCTTCAACAAACGTAAGTTTTTAAAAGTATTTTTTCAACTCATTTAATAAATAAATTTTTTTTTAAAAAACAAGTTTGAATATAACATTAAAAATTGAATTAAATATTTTTTAAAGTATTATTTATTCGCATTATTAATCTTTTATAGATGGAAACTATGTACTCGGCGGATGATATTATAAGAAAACTTTTTGATATTCAATTGAATACAATTTTTTTATGGGAAGCAATAATTAAAGAAGTGAAAGGGGAACTGTTTAAAAATAAAGACTTTAACGATAATTTAATAAAGATCCACAGAATTTTAGAAAATTGTTTGTTAATTATCAATACATGTATAGATAAACATCCATCGCAAAAATCAATTCTTAACTTTAAACATAAAATCTTAACATATGATGAATTTATAGTGTATTTTAATAATGTAAATTTGGGTGATAAGTGTTTTTTTGAAGATAACGTTTTACATTTTATCTCATGTGTGGAAAAACTATTAAATTTAAAATCGGACACGGTTGAAGTATTTGATATTGATTCTGAAGAATTATCAGAATGTGAAGAGGAGGATAATTTTAGTAAATTATTTTCATTTCGAAATGAATATCCGCAATCTTATTCACAACTCGTGAATGATGAACGGCTAACCATAACAACGCCTGGAGAAAAGGGGGCGTTTATGGTTAAAATTGAAGTAACCGATACCAAAGATTTGAAAAATATTAATCAGAAACGCCACTGGACAAAGGTGGCAAAAAAAATTGTCTTTTTATGCGAGCAAAAAGACCCTGATTTTTGTCGAGTTAGGAAAATTATTCGCAATCAAAAGAGAAAGATAATGAAAATAAAGAATTTACGAAAAACCCAAATAGATATAAAAAAGTATACGCCAAAAGAATAATTTGTTTTAATTTTTTTTTAACATAATTATTCATAAACTAAAATTATTTTTTTAAATTTACAGATGGAAATTATATATAAAAAATTTTCAAAAAACGCTTTCACTCCACGTAAAAGTACCCCGGGTTCAGCGGGGTTTGATTTATATGCATGTGAATCAGCTACTATAGAACCAAATTCACGAAGTCTAATAGATACGGGTGTTGGTTTTTCTATCCCATTGGGGTACTATGGGCGTATTGCACCTCGTAGCGGGCTTTCATTAAGGGGAATTGATATTGGAGGCGGGGTTATAGACGGTGATTACACCGGACAAATTATGATAATTTTCATTAACAATAGTCAAAAGAAATATCGTGTTAAACCTGGGGAAAGAATAGCGCAAATAATTTTTGAAAAATATGCAGATAATGTTACATTAACCGAATTTGTTGGTGAAAATCTGCCAGAAACGTATAGAGGAGATCATGGATTTGGTTCTACAGGTGTATGATCTTTTTTAAAAATTTAATATTAGCAAATAATTTTATTTTTTTTTACTTGTCCATAGGGAAAACATGGCCTATACTGATAGTAATAATAATCCTTCCGTCATTATTATTGAAGGAAAAATTGCAGCTGGAAAAAGCATTTTTTTCAAAAACAGTGTTTGAATATAAAACACTTTTGACACATATCAGAGTGCGTTACAGTAAAAAAAAAATTATTTGCTATAATTATTTTTTATGTAAACAAATTATATTATAATTATATATATTTTTTAGGTTTTAAAAAATGAATAGCTTAAATAACCGAGCAAAGACCGCTAATGAGCGTATGGAAAATGTTGGTGGGATGGTAGGCTATAAATATGTTTATAGAGCAAATTTAAATTTTGCAGAAACAACTAAATATTTTATTAGAAACGAAGTTTTAAAATTTGTACAAAATTTTGGAAAGGAACTGCAAATTAATTTCCCGCATAATTGTTGTACTGTTGGTATTCAACCATCTAATGATTTTTTTATTGATAATGAACTAATACAATTATTGAGTAATGAGGCGCGAGTAAACAAAATCAAAGTTTTGGTGTTTCGCGGGAAATTTTATTTCGGTTTTACTCGGTAAATCTCGTAAATATACTTTAATAGATGTAATTTTTTTACAATCATCAGGTTTTGATCATACGGAACCATTTTCATGTTATTCAAAAATAGTTCCGTTTAAGGGTCAAATATTTTGTTTTTCTTTTTTACAAACGAATACAATGCTCCCCGATTGTCCACATATTTGTATTTATGCACTACTTAGCGCATTTGATATATCTTTGTTAAAAAATGCTGTTTACCAAATAAATGAACATTGGTTCATCATGAATTTAACAGATTATGGAATAAAGTGTAAAATAACAGATGAAATTCGTAATTTTGAACGAAACCGAAGAGTTAAAAAACCCTTTAATCCCCCCAGGCTGGGTGAACTGGCATGCGTAAATTATTTGATATCATATATTTTAAATGATTTGTATAAGTTTTCTCTAATGAAAATGTGGCAACTTCAATAACTCATTTTTATGAAATTCGTAGTACGTTGAATATTAACAGTAGAAATTTAAAAAATTTTCGATGGAAAATAAATTAATTTTTCTATATTTTATCTGTTTGAGTTGTATGTAATACACTTTTTATTAAAATAATACTAAAATTTTTTTATCTTCATGATTTGTATCTAATGTAATCATTTTATTAGAATTTTAGCATTGTATAATTAAAATTGCTTTTTTTTAAAAAAAACCGTGGTCAACTAAATCATATTTTACATATCTATTATTGTTTTTTAGAAAAATGAACACTGGAACCATTTGTAATAAATGTGAAGATAATTTCTGCTATCGATGCATGAAACAATTTCCGTGCGCATATCTATTTAATAGACATTTATTAGAAAAGCAATGCAAAATACATGAAATGCACAAAAATAAGTGGGACTATGGTACCACCCATAGACCGGAATTTTGTGGACGATATGGTACCACAAATACGTGTATGAGATGTTTAGGCAAAATGTGTAAGCGAGTAAAAAAATTGTACCGAACTTAAATGTAGATTCTGTAAAGCAGAAGTTGTGTTAGATTTGCAACTTGATCAGTGAAATCATTTTATTATCAGATATATATAAATGTAACTTACTTATCGTTAATTTCATTAACGATTTTTATTGTGATTTTTATCATTTTTTTTAGATTAAAAATGGAAAATAGCAGTAATAAAAAACCGTTACTACCCTTGATTATGGACATGTATTTTCTAGGGATCACATCTATTAATATGTGGCGGGATGTATTGAGCGAATTAAAAACCATTAAAATAATTAGGGAAAATTCTGATTTATCGGAATTAAAAGATAAAATAATTAACATAGCAGACGTAATGGTAAGAAGTATTAATTTAACTATAACTAATACGCATGCATTGGAAAAATCTAAAAAAAAAATAATGTCATTTCCGTTTTTATTAATACTTTTAGAGAGATTAGAATTTGACTTATTAAATAAACTATACGAAACTGAATCCATGGAAATACTTAAAAATATCCTCAGGGATATTATCTCTAGTACAAAGAATAAAAATAAAAATACAGCTAACGATGATGATGATGATGATGATAATGACGGTGATGAAGGCTTGACACCATATGTAACCGTTCAAAATATTGTACACAACATTTTTGAATCAAATAAGGGGGTATGTGATGAAAATGTGGAAATTGTAGATAGTTGTAGTGAAGAGGAGGGTGATGAAGAGAGTCAGGATCAGGAAAATGGGGAGGAAGAGGGTGATGAAGAGAGTCAGGATCAGGGAAATGGGGAGGAAGAGGGTGATGAAGAGAGTCAGGATCAGGGAAATGGGGAGGAAGAGGGTGATGAAGAGAGCCAGGATCAGGAAAATAAAACTAACAATAAAGGTTCTGATGAACCAGAAAATAGGGGAGAAATGGAATTCATATTAAAAGTTGGTGTGGAATTAATACCGGTAATGAAAAACAAAAAAATGAAATTGAAATAATTTTTTTGGTTTTGTCATTTGCTTATAAATTTAAAAAATATTATGTTATTTTCCATTTTTAATTATAATTTAAATATTATTTTTTCAATGCATCAATTTAGTTATTGTTAATTTTATTTTATTATCAGATATAAATGTAACTTAACTTAAATACTTTTTGAGCGGGGTATTAATTTATCTCCTCAATTTTTTTTAAATATCATGAATTTTGTATTCAACTGTAATTTACAGTGTAATGAAGTTGCCGAAAGCCGTCACGCCGTGGCGGAATTTGGCAATTTCATTCACAGTAAAATCGGTTAATACTCGATTCATTAACGATTTATTGTGATTTTTTATCACTTTATTATTATTGTTAAATGTAACTTAATACTTTTTGAGCGGGGTATTAATTTATCTCCTCAATTTTTTTTAAATATCATGAATTTTGTATTCAACTGTAATTTACAGTGTAATGAAGTTGCCGAAAGCCGTCACGCCGTGGCGGAATTTGGCAATTTCATTCACAGTAAAATCGGTTAATACTCGATTCATTAACGATTTATTGTGATTTTTTATCACTTTATTATTATTTATATAGATATTTTATGTAAAATATTACGCTTACCTGCTTAAAATTTTTGAATTTTTTTGTTGACTTAACTTTTTTCGTAATAAATGATATTAATAATGTATTTATTTTATTCGAAAATATATATTAGATATTAGATATTTATATAGATATTATGCTTAACTTTTTTCGTAATAAATGTTATTAATAATGTATTTATTCAAAAATATTATGCTTACTTGCTTAAAAATTCTTGAATTTTTGTTCACTTAACTTTTTTGTAATAAATGTTATTAATAATGTATGTAAAATATTATGCTTAACTTTTTTCGTAATAAATGTTATTAATAATGTATTTATTCAAAAATGTATATTAGATATTTATATAAATATTATGCTTACCTGCTTAAAATTCTTGAATTTTTTTGTAATAAATGTTATTAATAATGTATGTAAAATATTATGCTTAACTTTTTTCGTAATAAATGTTATTAATAATGTATTTATTTTATGAAACACTGTTTGTAAAATTTATTTTTCCTAAACTAAATTCCTGATCCTAAAAATTAAGAGATGTGTTGTAAAAGCTGACACTATAGAAATGAAGGCAGCATGTATTTTAAAAGCATCAATCGATTTTATCACAAAAGCGAGCGCTAACAAAAAACAATATTGAGTTTAATTATTAATTGAACTCTACAATCAATAATAAATAAAAAAGCACAATATCTTTGTTACAAAACCAGTCGTTAAAGTAAATATAGGGAACTTAATTACTGTTTATTACTGGTACGAAGGGGTTTGTATAAAAACCAACTCCCCTCAGAAAAAACTTAATTGATCGATGATGTTAATTACATGTTTAACAATGAAAAAATGAAAGAGTGTATTTTTTAACTGTTGTAACTTTTGAACAAATTGTTCGATTTTAAAAATTAAAACAGATAATTTCTCAGCTTGATAAGAGGTAACTTTTACCGTTTAATAAAAAAACAATATATAATTCATTATCTCTTGAATTCAGATACATTTGATCTCATCATGTCCGATATATACACATACCCCGATATTACACATTTCAATCTTGCACCGGCTTTAAAAACAAAACCTAAATCCAATCTTTGTACAAAATATTTTAACAAGAAACAAACATTTTGTGGAAATTATTGCAGTCCAAGCGGAACCGAAGGAGGTAAGTATTACAGAAGATGTAAAAAACATCCTCATTTGCGAAATAAACATCAACCATTGGTGATAATTATTATGATAGTTTCAGAAATGAAAATATTTAATAAAATGCGGTGGATAAAATTTTTTGAAGATATTGAGAGTAGTAAATTGGCAGTAGAGTTATACATCTATCATGAATTGATGTATAAAACAACCGTACGACATTCGTGGAATTTATTATCAAGATTTCGTCCTTATCCAAAAAAACATAAATATAAAATAATTTCTTTACAAAATGCACACGGTACGTTACGACTAGCTAACGTGATGAATAACATGTTACAATATTCAATTAATCATGGTGCTAATGTTCAAAATGTGATCACAATTACAGAAAGTTCGATTCCAATACGATCAGCTAAAACGATATACAGAGAAGCTTTAAAGTATGGAAATAAATGTGCCATTGATGTTAGTTTTAATGTAAAATATTCAGCTCAAATACCAAAATCTATTAGCGCTCTCGGTAAAAAGGAATTTACAGCTGTTAACAATCACGCGCAAGGTTTGTATTCTAAAGCTTTTCTTCAAACCGCATTACCCACACTCCAGTTACAGTGTGAAAAATTTGGGTTAGTATTTCATAAAGGTGTTTTTGAAATAAAAAACCAATCGTTATATAAAAGCTGGGAAACTTATACTGGCGCCATGGCGGATGAATTTTGGCTTTTAAACAGTTATCTGATTAACATGTTTGAATTAAAAAAGAATACTCCATTCCGTCCCATTACCAATCTAAAAACCAACTATATAGCGGACATGTCGCGAAATGATATGTTCATTGTCGCATCCATTCCTGAATGGCGAAACAATGTGAAGCGTACTGCCATCTTCACCGATTGGCTTACTAAACAAATCATTCCAATATATGATAAATACATGAAACAATATTATAGAAAACTAATTGAATCACATCCTGCTTCGACAAAAATGGGGCTATTCGTGTCTCTGGACGATATTGCACGATTCCTAAGAAAATATAAAAAACGTGCTTTGTTTTTTCGTTCGGTAAAACAGCAATATTAATTATATAAAATAGAATGATTTTGATATGAGATACATCATTTGGTTTGTAAACACCATGGAGTACTTTTGTGACATGCAAGGATTCCTCGGTAATAACAGAAAGTTCATTTTCAAAGAATTGGCAGTTATTTCTTGTGATCATGGAAAAACAATGAATGCTCATTACCTGTTCAAGCCACCGTTTCCATTTTCCGGTTTGTCAGGAAAAATGCAGAAAATGGCAAGATGGTTACGTAACATTCATCACGGATTAGATTGGAACTGTGGTATACATGATATAACAGAGGTGTCAAAAATTTTCGATAATATCCCTGAAGGAAAAATCTATGTAAAAGGACAACAAAAAATTGAATGGATTAAAGATCACGTAAAATCAACCAATGTATCAATTATCGATATAGAATCATATGGGTGTCCAAGATTAAGTCAACTCAGAGCAACATATCAACTAGACAGACAGAGAAAGTGCGGTTTTATTCACTCGACGGGCATTGTTTGTGCTTATGAAAACGTTAGGATCCTATTTCATTGGTGGCGAGACAATAAACCGAATTATATCAATACTATTTGTTTGAATGTGAACTTGGTGAAAAATAATACCGACCAACAACGTTGTGAAGAACATTTTTGGTGGCGTGAAGATTCAGATTGTGGTGATGATTTTGACGGACCTAATCCATTGAAAAAGAACTGTTTGTTATGCAATGATATGTTTTAATTATATTGATTTTAAAAGACTCATATATTTTTCTAAAATAAAACAACATAATCCTCGAATGGATTTAAGATGTAAATTATTTGTTAAACTGGTGTTGAAAAAAAGTAAACTAGCTCTGTTTAATAAACAAAAACTTTATTTTTAAAATTATTATGAATAAATCTTTTTTTATACTAAAGTTGTGATGTTCATTTTTATGTTCCATATCCTGTATCATAACATGTAATTAAATATGCTTGTGTCTGTAAAAAGTTCTCTGTTTAAATGAGTTCGCTTGACATTTCCTCCAAAATTCTTTTCTTGTAATAATTATAATATGAATAATTGCAATATGAATAGGCAGCATTTTCGCTTGCGAACACTCTAAGCACACGGTGTTCCCAACCATTTCGTAAGATCATGTCTATAGTATGGTAGAGGGACACCGGCTTGTATTCATCTGTCTCTAATCGTCTCTTGTTTTTAAACTCATGTCTTTTAACGTATACCAAGTACAGTGTACATCCGCATGAATGTCGTGCCAAATGGAGTAATGTATCAATGTCATAGAAAATCTCTTCATGCTTTAACAACGTATTAATAATGACACACCACGATTGTTGTTCGAGAGTAATACACTTATCGTCACGCTCCATAAGTGGTGTCTCTGACTAATGGTGTATGCTATTAAAATAATACCAGATTGGCATCCAGTTTCACTCTATGTTGAAGACCTTCAACGAGTTGGAATAATTATTATTATTATGAACTAATCACGTTGCATAAACATGTGCAATGGATTGACGTACTGAGTTACGTCACTGTGACGTCGTGTGAGGGGCCACGTCACTGTGACGTCGTGGGAGGGGGAGTGTCAGAACGTGTGGTAAAATTTGTCAAGGATAAATTTGGCCCAATTTGCCCACAAGCTAACTACTATTAAGTTTCAGATGAGATAAATGACTGAAACTCGGTGGAGGTGATACCGACAGAACAGCTAAAAAGTCATTCCTTAAGAACTTACAAAATGTAGGCCCTGCCTCTAAGAAGTTGAAAAAAGAATTCAACCCTTAAATGTTTATAAATTCCAAACTTTAATATCAGAAAATCTTATTTTTGATTTATTTTATAGGTCTAATTCTAATTTTAAAAATGTTGTTTAGGTCATCAGCCGAAAGACTGGTTTGAACCTGTAGAGGTTTTACTAAGTAAAACTAGGAGTGAGGTGGTTTACCTTGCTTCCCTCACTGAGTGGAAAAGTATGCTTATCAGCATGCCGGTCCCCCTGAAAAGTATTTATTTTGCACTCTGCAAATGACACCTTCACTTCATTCACCACAGGGTCTGGCTGTTTAATGAAATTCATTACTTTCAGAGGAGATAACTCTAATAACTTTAACACCTCTACCTCTTCTGTTACCGTCTGCATTAGCAGTAATTGCAGAACAGTCGGACGTTAAACAAAAAAAAAAACCTCTTCTGTTTTTAATTAATGATTTAGTCATTTAATTGGCTGACCATGTATGTGATAAGAAACAGAACTATTTATTTTAGCCCTGCAACGAACAGATTGATTGTAAATAATTTGACACTCGACCTGTCTGTTACGGGCAGATTTAAAAATATTGAAACAAATAAAAATTGTACCCATGTGAAGCGAGAACGGGAAGCAAGTACAGTAGACTCTCAAAAATCCGGATCGCGCTAGTCCGGACTCCGGATAGTCCGGACGATGATTTTTTTTTACTTTATTTTCTGAAAATTTACAACTTTTAAATTAATAACCAGTTAAAGTTTTCATGGGATTGGCCCGCTGAACGATCATGCAATTAGCACTATAATTTGTGTATATGTACTTTTTAATAATAATTGCGTATATAAAATGTATGTAAATGACATTTTTTGTCATTTAGGGCCCACAGTAGTTTGCGTCGTCGGGAGCTCTGTGTTTCAGTAAAATCTATGTTTATGATTTTACGAGGCATTTTATTTAATCCCAGAACCGTACTTTACTAAGCACAGTACCGTACGACAGTATATTTAGATTTTATTTAGTTGATCGTGTTTGAAATCCGTAACTTGCAAATCTTACAAAGAGTGCAATCGAATCTTATTACGGTACAGTAGCGTTAAGTATAGTCAATGTTTGTGCTTCGTATAGTGAATAATTACAGTACCAGTAGCCTACTGTAATTTATTAGGCCTACAGTGTTTTAAAGTTTTTTCAGAAGCTCACTCTTATATTAGCAGATAAACGTTAATGCTTATTGTCATAATTTATTCGCCATAAAGACGAAATTGCCAACCTCCGGGAAATCCGGATTTTTCGAAATCCGGACCGGCCGTCCGCCACATTAGTCCGGATTTCTGAGAGTCTTCTGTATAAACATAAATTTATTAATGAGAAAGATGAATTTTTTTAAACTTACCATAGCGATCGGTCTCCGCCTATCGCTGTACCTTAGATTCATGTCTTTAAAATTGTACTGATCTGAACCACATGTACTATCACCTAGACAAATGAAAAACAAAAGAATTTTAAACTTATCACACATGTAGTACATGTTAACACGAAAACGTTTACTTCAAATTAACAAAACAAAAATTCAAATTGAGGTAGTGTAACAAAAGTAAGTAGTAAAATAGGAATGCTGATACGCTTTTTTTATGAATTGCATCAAGGGTACTCCGAAGGGAAATAGGCCTATATAGGACATGTCAAGATAACTGATACGCCTAAATATTAACACTACGTTATTTTATTTCCAGTTTGTTATTATTACTACTTATTTTATTATTATTAATGGTATCTTTTTGTTGTTTAGGTCATCAGCCGAAAGGCTGGTTTGAACTTGTAGAGGTTTTACTAAGTAAAACGAGGAGTGATAAGGTTAACCATTCCCTTCATCACTGAGTGAAAAAGTACATTTATCAGCATGCCGAGCCCTCTGAAAAGCACATATTTTCCACTCTGCAAATGACACCTTCACTTCATTCACCACAGGGTCTGGCTGTATAATGAAATTCATTAATTTCAAAGGAGATAACTCTGATTAGTCTCTTTTACGCCACTACGTCTTCTGTTCTTAAATAATTTAGATATTTAATTGGCTGCCCATGTGATAAGAAACAGAACTATTTATTTAGCTCTGAAACGAACAGATTGAGTGTAAATAATTTGACACTCCACTTGTCTGTTATGGGCAGAAGGTATCTTATACTACCATTAATACGGGTATTTACCCTACAGTTAAATAGGGAGCTGCTTTTTACCACAATATTAGAACGCTGATTGTTATGGGAAAGGAATTTTAAGGACTAGGACTATACCGAAAAAATATTTCAAGGACCTTTCTCTCAACCTCTTTTTGAGTAGATTTCTGTTTTAAATGTTTGAAACAGGAGTATCTGGAAACGTCATCAGTGTACACTGTACAAAACGTTTAGAATTTAACCGCCGCCAGAAGCTACTCTTCTTTTTGATTAAGCCTCGATAAAAATTGAACCTCCGTTCCAAATTTATTTTAACATATTACAGCCAGACTTCTATTTATCGAACTTCTATATATCGTAATTCTGTATACATCGAAGTATTTCCTTAGTCCCGCGAAATTTTAATGGAAATTTTTTCTGTATATCAGAAACAAATTCTATACATCAAACTTAATTTTAGTAAAAATATAAATAGAATTCCATACAGTTTTCCCGTAACACATTAGTCAATCGAAAACACAGTGAGAGAGAGAGAGAGAGAGAGAGAGAGAGAGAGTAATCTGCCAATACAGTACGTTGACCAATGAGGTCAACGTATAAGAGTAGTGTGGTACTCGCATACTATGTACGATCAAAAATATGTAAATACGATAATGTGGACGAAGCAGTTCTCAAATGGGTAAAAAATTACGAGATAAAAACATCCCTAAGCAAAAGAGAAAAGTTGTTCTTTTTGTGGACAATTGCCCTGCACATCCGTCTTCTGTCTCAAAAAAAAGTAAACGTGAAGCTTGTTTTTTCCCTCCAAATACCACGTCGAAACTACAACCTATGGACCAAAGGTGTCATTGAAACTCTATAAATATATTATAGAAAACAGGTTTTTAAGAGACTTATTCTTACTTTGGAAAATGACAAACCTATTGAAAATGTTATTAACCTCAGGCAATCTATATCAGAATTAGTAAAGGTGGGGCAAAATGATGTAGCGAAATCGACGATAAAAAAGTGTTTTTTAAAACCCGGCTTATATGAAAAAACTGTTGTGCAAGAAGTTAATGTACTATCGCAAATGGAGGAATGTTGAATCCTTTGGCAGACACGATCAACGATGTTCACTTAATAAATTTTTAAGGGTATATGAAGACGTTATTGTAGCAGAATATCCAACAGATGCATGTTTTTCATTACTGTTTTTATTTTATTATTTTTAACCAAATTCAGTATCATTTAAGTACAGTGGGTAGTTTTATAATACTGTACAATAAAACAAACTTTATTGTAAACGTAGGCTATACTGTTTTTAGGCAATATGGTTACAGTCGAGTAATCTCACGTAATATAAGTAGCAGTCATCACCCATTTTTCGCGGTCGTTTTCCACCTAAACGACTAATAATTTAAAAAATTTAAAACTAATTTAGTGTCCTGTTATTAATTGAGAGCAGGTAAAGTTTTAAACTACTTTAATCGATGTTTAATTAAAGAATTAGCATTTAATAGGAAATCCCTTCATAAAAAGAAAACACAGCGGAAAATCGATTTTTAAAAAGAAATTCGTATTCAAAAAGGTCTAGGGTACATGCTGTCCAAAATTTGTCGAGAGAAATGCGTCCGTATTTGAGATTTTTGTACTTCAATTTGCCAGAAAATCGAGTTATTACAACCAGCGTTCAGCTGTATAGTTGAATGTTAATGAGAAAAAAGAGCGTTTCTCTTGATCTTTGTTTCTATAGGCTATATCAAATCTTTTGTAAGGAACCTGCAACTTCGATATGTGAAGGTCCGACTGTATTTATTTGTGTCTGTACAATGAATTATAAATTGTGCAAAAGGTGGTAATTATAACATTAACGACATGAGGAAGTAGACCACCCTTTGATGGAACTTCTGGGTTTTTGTTTTACAACTGGAATTTTGAGTCAGTTTATATAGTTATACAGAGGAGCGTCAATTATCCGAACGTCAGTCATCCGAACCGTCAATTATCCGAACCACCATCGATAGAAAAATATGCATATTTCTTACCAAAATACGGATATATTTTGTAAATGATTTTACTGTGACTTTTTTCTTTAATTTAATCAGTTTTGAGATTCTGGATTTTTCCGTTTGTTTTAATTAGACTATCTTTAGAACTCTAGATTTGCAATAATGCAATAAATTATCGTATTTTTTAAATGAAAGTTTATGGTAGCCTTTTATAATCCCGTTGGCGTAGTGATTAGCGCAACTGGCTTTTACACCGGGGTTCCGGGTTCGATTCTCGGTCAGGTTGGCATTTTTTCATCACTCATCTTCATCTATCAACCTTCTCACCGTCAGCATTAGCAGAAAAAATTAATAATCTATCTAACATATAGGTTATATGTATTAATATTGTATATTAACAAATAATTGTCACGGTACATTTTATCAAATTACAATAGTTAGCTTGTTTGATTAACCGAAGTATTTGATTATTAGAACCGCTCTGATCCCAATTAGTTCGGATAACTGACGCTCCACTTTATTACAGTCATCTGTTACTTTTTATTTATTTCTTTTTTAATAGGGTACCTAACAACAAATCTCTATTCCAAGCTTTTCTGGGAGAGTTGTCCGGTAAAGTAACTAATTTTTTTATGTAAATATTTATTTACAAAAAAACCCTTTTGAGACACTCTTCAGACCACACAAAGTTAGAGAAGCAGAAAGGATCGAAAAGATAGAAAAAGGATAGTCAGAAAATGCATAAACAATAAAAACATAGTAGAAAGACAGTGGAGGATAATCTCTAATGAAGAAGTATATAAGATAATAACCCCGGTAACTAATTTCTTCAGGAAAATAATTAATTTTATTTTTGGGGCACCTACTTAAAACAGAAAACACCAGACTTGCTAAACAAATAATCCACTTTTACTGGGAAAGAACAATAAACCCGAAATTAATAAAGGAATTCCAACAGGACATGGAAGAATTGAGAATTTCAAGGGAGGATCTGAATAAAATATCTGAAAAATACTTCAAGATAATTAAAATTAATATGATAACATTTGAGCCTAAAACTAGAAAGAAAGCCAACGGGGTGTATTTTTGTGAGGACAGGCGCCAAACGTCGGAACGCCTCTTAAAGATGTGGGCGAAAAGGAAAGAAGCAAGAAGAAACAACTTACACGTTCCGGGAATAAGAACAACCAGTCACAGCATGGACTCGCCGAGAATGTGAACTAGATCGTAATAATACAGATAGATCGACATAATGTGATCGCAATATTTAAAAAAAACCCCTTTTAGGATGAATCTGGATTTATGGTGTCCAGCTCTTTGGAGCAGCGACAAAGAGTAACTTAAAGTCAATTCAGGCCTTTCAGTCAAACCTTAGCAAACGATAAATAAATAAAAGATTATATTTCACAAACCATAAAACTAATTTTCAAAATTGAAAAATTTCGTAAATTCATACAGCCTACATTAATTAGGAATCTCAAGCTTTCCAGGATTGAAATCGGTTAAGTAGTTTTCAAGATTACCTGGTACAAAAAAAATAAACAATACTTCTTTATTATATGTATAGATATAGATAATAAAGAAGAAAAATAAAAACAGATATATATATAAAGTGCAAAAACAGAACACGGGGGAAAAAGGAGAAAAGCCTACAGTGAGCGAATGCTGAGAATGTGGTTGCAAAAAGAGCTTCCAGAAACGTCTAAACTTTAGATTCGTGTAAGGCCAATTTTAAACCACGTGAGATGACTTTCGACTCTAAAGTCATCTCACGTGGTCTAAAATTGGCCTTATACGAGGAAAAAGAAAAAATATGCATATAAGACCAGATCTAGCTCGTTATGCAGTTTATTTTAAAAATGATTATAAAATCCGTTGTAGTACCTTTTGACAGGTGTATTCTGACATGTGTTAATGGCATTGGTACGAGAATATTCACTCTAGGTTGTAACATTGAAAATATTGATAGTCACTGAACTTAGCAACATAAGACTGATTATTCGTTATAGATATAGGAAATAATAATAAAATTTATTCATACGCATTTGCTGATTTATTATGAATTACTTGTTAAATGCTGATACAACACGGATTAATAAAAATAATAAATGAAAGATTCAATGATCGTATGAGTCATTGTTAGGATTTAAATGACTCAGCAAGTTATAGCTATCATTAATCTTTTTACCCAATAATATTTTCTTTAATCTCTAATGAATGTTCTTTGCAACCTGTTTAATTAAGAACAATAAGCAACCCCATGGCCCAATTAGATAAGGATGAAATAGACCTGAAAATAAGGTGTAGTCTTGTACAGACTCAGGCCGAACATTCCTGAAAGAGTTTGATTACTTGAACCCTAACCATAATACTACAGTCTAGTATTAAAATTCGTATAACAAAAATATTGTCGTTCGATTCTTCTTAAAGAATAGATACAGAAATCATATGGTTTGAATCCGGTTTCGACGGAAGTGGCCCAAAACCGGAAGTTATGAAATCAAAAGTTGGAATTTGAAACTAAAATAGTGTCATTCGATTCATCTTACAGAGTAGATACAGAAATCACTAATGGTTTTGGCCATAAGTCATAGGTAGGCTTAACTTTTTTTAAATTACCACATTTCATGAGACCGTCGTCTCATGAAAGGGGATTTTTAATTTATAAAATTCCTGTTATTTATTCCTCAAAGTCTCGATATGACTATTACGAATTTTCAATTTCAGATTATTTGTAGAATCTTGAATGGGCCTTCTTTACAATGATCCAAAAATTAACTAAATTGGTTCGGTGAACTCTGTATTTAGGAGTAAACGAATCACCAAATAAAATACTATGTCACATGGACAATTGTGCAGGTAGCTATTTGTGTGAGTAAACTTACAGTATCGGGTAGAAAGTTTTATGGTTTTACAATAGGTTCTAATATGGTATATTGTTAATAATTTCTCTCAATAATTCTTTGTGTTATTTATCCCCCTAGTAGGACCTATAGTTGTATTTAGCCTATATAAAGCTGCTAACCTTTTGTGGGTTAATATTGTTCTGAAAATAAAATGAGTTATCTTGTGCTTCGCGTAATTAAGTAGTTTTTACGTGACAAAAAATGTGTACAATAATTATTGTTTGATTGTAAATTACCATATTTCTTTATTGTTAAATTTCGCGTCTTTAAAAATATTTTGTATTCAATTTAGCCTGATGATAGGAAGAAATTTTAAGTGTCAGTTCGTTTGTATGAGCGAAAAATCTGTTGTGGAAGTTTCAATAAAGCTGAATAAAAACGTGTCGTATTAGAGGTATTTTGAGGTTTTTAGGTAAAGTAGCGTTAGAAACGTAAAAGGGTGAATTGACTAATGTTCGTAACGTCTTCAATTGAAACCTCTGAATTCGAGCTATCACTGACGGATTAAATGATGTTAAGGAGGAAGTGAAGTAGGGATTTACTGTTTTAGAAACTGTTGTTATCCTCTTCTTCTTCTTCTGCCTTTCAAGAATTAGGCATCTCTGCCTATTCCGAACCTCTCAAATCTGCCCATCTCTTTCTCGGGCGTCCTCGTTCTCTTTTACCCTCCGGCTTATAGCCAGTGTCTGCTTAGGTATCCTATCCTCCCTCATTCTGTTCACATGTTCTAACCCTGCATTCTGTTCTGAGATACCTTGTCGTTTATAGAGAAGATGTTGAGTTCTTTCCTTATCTCGGTATTCCTGAAACGACATCCATACGTAGATGGTTAACGGCTCCGAAGGCGGATGTGGAAGGGATTTCTAACGGCAGAGGAGGGGGAAGAGCCTAGAGCGGCATCTCGAAGGAACTGTCCTCCTGCAGGCTCATATCCAGTGATTTTGCAATCCCACAAATCAGCTTAATCTGCGCAGCGCTCGTAACGCAGCCAGAGGATTTTCTTAACTACTGGCAAACCTCATGATGCCTCGAATGATGGACAAGGATTTACGGATAATTTAATCAGGGTACTGTTGTTATTAATAAATTAAAATTAATCGATTTATTAGTAGGTTGTAAATAAATAACATATCGGAGACCTGTCAGTGAATGGAGCTCTCTGTGCAACGGCACTCATGTCATTTCATTCATTCCTTAACCCACCATCATATTATTCCCTGGTTATTTATTTGGTAAGTCGTCAGTTTTATTAGTAAGGTCGTCAGTTTTATTTATAAGGTCGTCAGTTTTATTAATAAGGCCGGCCGCATTGGCGAAGTTGGTAACGTGCTCGCCTCTCATCATGCGGTCTTGGGTTCGAATCCCATTCAGGCACGGCATTTTTTCATACGTTACAAAAAATAATTTCATCATCCACCGTCTGCATTAGCAGTAATTGCAGAACAGTCGAACGTTAAACAAAAAAAAAATTAATTAGGTGTAAAAAAAATTATCTAATATAAGGTTAAGTAATCTATAGTAATTTTCTAGTTGTTATAACCGTAATAATAATTATTGTAATTTTTTTTTTAACGGAATAGTTTTTCTTTTGCAATCAGTTAATAAATACAATAACTTTAAGCAAATATGAGAAAATCTGAGTCATGTCCTTAGAATTAAAACACAAACGACACTCAGTAGTGTGTTTGAAAAAGACCAAACTGTGAAGAAACAAAAAATATATCTGTACAAAATCAAACTTGATGAACCGTCAATCAACATCCCGAAAAACTAAGTGTTGAAGTTGGAGATGACAATGACAATGGTAGAGATGAAAACGACGCCAATTATGAGATGCTGATGATTAGGAGTTGAAGTACGTAGAAAAGATAAAAAATATTTAAATGATTAACAAAATCGTAGAGGTAAGTCCAATGGTTTAAAGCGTTTTAGTCTGTGAGTATCTTCGCTGTTGTCAAGGAGGCTAATCGCTAATGGATTCTGATGATCTTCTAGTTTTTGTAAATGTTTTTCGCTAGTTGTTTAATTTCTTCTATTACTGTAAGTATGCTACTTAATTTTTAAATAAAATATTATTTGCTATATATTTTAAAAGAAGGTTTGTTATTTATAAATAACCAGATTCGGAAAGAACTCGGAATAAATATCAACACATTGGACAAAATTCTAAGTTTTAAAATAAATAGCCTACGGTTATGTAGTCATGACAATGCATTTTCACTCTGACTTCACTGAAAATATTGTATTGTTACAAAATTTAAATAAATACCTATTTTTTGAATCAGCAGTGATTTCAGATATATAGCCTAATAAATAATTACTTTATGATAAAGAACTCGATAATAGGTGTGATTATTATTAAAAATCAGTAAAATGTATGAATTGTGTTAGTAAATTTATAGGCACTTAAAAATATGTTATGATTTATTTTTCTAGTGTTAAGTAGTAATGAAACAGTGTACACTTACTAATTACTTGCAATATATTAGTGACAGATAATGATCTTATTATAGAAAAACTTTTCTTGTACTGGTGAATTCTTATAAAATATTTATTTTTTGTAAGAATTATTGACATTTATAAAATTTATATTATTATAACGCCTCTAATATTTAAATATTTATTTATTCAACAAATATATAGATAATTATGAAGAGCTTATGCACTGCCATTTGCAGCTTGTCCTCGGATTCCTGTATAATCACAGTGTCGTCAGCAAATAATAAATAGTTCATAAAAGTATTGCGGGTAAGAGCGATACCCTTGTCTACTTCATGCTGCCACATAGACATAAGTTCGTTGACATATATATTAAATAAAGCAGGTGAAATTGGACAACCTTGTTTGACTCCATTATTTGTAGCTATTTCATCTGTCAATTTTCCGGCCCCCACTGCTATTTTTATTGTTGTGTTCCCATATAAAGTTTTTATACTTTATAGACCGAGGAAGAGATGGACGCCGGAACAGGCTAACGCACAGCCTAATCCATGAAGACGACGACGACGATATATAGATAATTACATTAAATATCTCTTAATATTTTAAATATCAGATAATTAAAATTGTTAATTATTCGTGAACTTTAAACAAATGTACTAGTACTTAAATAATAATTAGTAAGTAGTTCGTAAAAATATTTGAACAAAAAGAAGAATTAATTTTGATATCGGTTTTATCGGTGTACAGTAGTAGTTTCCTTAGTTACTATTGATAAATTTGCGTTCGTAGTTTTTGTTTATTTTATAAAAATTATTTAATATTAATTAAGGTACCTATTTACTTATTAGGTGAAGCCAAAATCTAGGAAGTGATTGTATGTAGGCCTATTTGTTGGGCACTAAGTCCGAAATCGGCCAATGGCCGAAAAATATGTCCAATCCTAGGTTTGGACGCCGGCAGATTGCCAAAGCCCGATTTCTTTTTGTTATTCCTGATTTGTGTACATTGCAATCTGTTCAATTTAGAACAATTTTTTTTTTTTTTAACGTCCGACTGTTCTGCAATTACTGCTAATGCAAACGGTGAAGGATGAAATGATTTTTTGTAACGTATGAAAATATGCCGTGCCTGAATAGGATTCGAACCCAAGACCTCATGATGAGACGCGAGCACGTTACGAACTACGCCAATGCTGCCTGCACATGACCCAATGAGATGAGGATATGTATGATGTGTAAATGAGATGTAGTCTTGTACAGACCCCTGGCGACCATTCCTGAAAGAGTATGGTTAATTGAACCCTAACCATCAAAGTACACCAGTAACCACTGTCTAGTATTCAAATCCGTATAAAAGTAAATACCTTTACTAGGATTTGAACCAGGAACCTTCGTCTCCGAAAATCAGCTGTTAAACAAAAGCCCGAAATGAACTTGTTTTCTGACTTTGGTTGCCTTTAAAGGGCCAAATCTAGGTCTGAATGGCTGTGTATTGTCAAAGCTAGACATGCACTTCGTCTTTGGGCCTTAGTGCAAAACAGTATCTCAAAAGAGATTATCTTAAAACAGTGCAATTTATCAAATAATATTAAAATATTAACTGTATTATTAAAAATAGAAATTTAGTGAAAACGTAGCTATTAGGCCTACAATAGATAATAAACAATATAGTATTAAAGTATAGTATTAAGGATAATACAATAGGCTACTTTAATACAATTTATTATATATTTATTACTAATTAATAAAATTATATACAGTAAACAGTAAAAATATGCTAATAAAGACAAAATGCTGGTCATAATTTCTATCCTTTGCGATTAATTTCAATAATAATAATAATAATAATATAGACCAACCTTTTTGATATATACAACCCCAAACTTATCACAACCACTCTAATGCTATTGATAAGTACAAGCTTAGCGCTTACACGATTACTACAGTACTAATAAAAAACGAAATAAAGTTTTATGAGGGTGAAAATTAATAATTTTGATAAAACATATTATAGATTACATACCTAGTTGTCTTTTTAATTTCTAAAACATCTTTAAACCCAAAACAAATGAACACTCTTTTCATATAAAACATTAGACAAACATGATTTATGTTTAAAATACTTGTAAATAAAACGTAACAAAACATAAAACGAATAATTATTATCAATAATAACAAATAAAAAAATAAATTAATGTTTTTATTCCACAAAAGTACCGCCTATAAATAGCTTACTTATAACTACTAAACGGTCAGCAGAAATCTGATACATAGATAATAATTTTACGCGGGTACAAAACTATTTATACACTAATTCAAATGAAAACATAGTAGGCTTAATAAAAAGTGTTTAATTTTTCTTATATTCAGAAGACTATTGTGTGAACGTGATTTTCAGTAAAATAATAAAAAATCATTCATAATTTTTTTCAAATTGGGTACCCAAACGTTTTATTTTTAAAAAAGTCGTTAAAATAATTACTTTTAAGTAAATCACGTCTTTTCTATAGTAAGGCCATTTCTGTTTATATTTTGTCGCGATGTCATTATTTTAGTAAACAATGATTGTTGTAACGTGCAAAATATCTATCTTGAATTTCAACAAATTTTCATGTTTCATGTCTTTATAATTTAAAAGTTGTAATGATACCATGGTCAACAATATAGAACTAGGCCTAATCAACATGGAATAAATTAATTATTTTAATGTGGGTTTTTACAGACAACCACAAAATTGTTGCTAAATTAAAAAACATGTAAAAAATCCTTAAAAACGTTGTGGGATCTTTATTTTTGAAGTAAAATGTACCGCAAGGTTGTAATTTTGAAAAATACATCGATTTTGATTTGGTTCTTTGCAAAAATTATGAATTAAAATTAAATTAAATATCCAATAAAAAATAAATGTCGATTAAAAAATTTATATAATTTTTAATTTATCTTAAATATTTATTTAATGCCATTTTGCTCTAAAATGAACTGTAAGCTAACATTTTGAAAGAAAACAGATTTTTGGGGTATTTTACATAGTTTTACGAACAGCGGCTAAATTCTACAGGTAGCCTACAAAGTTTATTTTAAATAAATCTTTACTAGTTGGCCGGTGACATGTTCAGCAGTTTTGTCACAACAGAAACAGAAACACAATGAATTTTGTTTCAACAGCGGTCCGAACGCGAATGGAGCTGTCTTAAAAAATTATATTTTTTAATATTGTATTTTTTTGAACCGTAGTAAATTACCATTTTTCCGATTGTTAGTTTTTTTGACTTATGGGCTTTCTGAAATAACCGATTTTGTTTAAAATAATAATCAATTGTGTAAATAAATAAATAATTGTTATAAGTTTCAAAGTATGTTTATTATTTATAATACCCAGATCCCGAACGAACCGAGGCTTAGTTGTTATAGTTTGTATGCTATAACATTTAAGTGTCGACTGTACAAAAACGGAAATGATTCATCGCAGTCCTGATGCAAATAGAGTAGCGACGTCAGAATAATGTTATGATGAATAAATAAATAATAAAAATAGTGGGTGATGTGTATAATTGTTTATGTCTGCTATTGTGATTAGCCTATAATTATGTAGGCTATAATAAAAAACGTAAACGTTCAGTACAATTACGAAATAGTGTACGAGGTAAAACGAATTAACAGTAACACTGTATCACTATGCTGTTAAAAAGGATTTTAAAACAATTTTGGTATTAGTGCCAATATTCATGAATACGAGGGTTGTTTTTTTCAACATCCGATTGGTTATAATAATAAAATAATGAGAATAATAAAATAAATTTATTATCAAAAGTTACGTACTATTTGCTAGTGGGCGCGCGCGCGCGCGCGTGTGTGTGTGTGTGTGTGTGAGAGAGAGAGAGAGAGAGAGAGAGAGAGAGTGTGTGTGTAGGAGTGCGTACATACACATTATGTAGAGTGGATCAGTTCAGCAGACAATACAACTGGTTTTTTCCAACCATGTAAAATTCTTCCCCTTTTACCAAATCAATTGCCAACCTTGTGATGATGGCAATCATCACAACTTGCTTGGCGCATCTTACGAGTAGACCATTCCAAACTTTTACAACTGTACTAGTAGTTGCTACTTTCAAAATTGATTTCAAGTTAACCATGGTTGTTAACCATGTACGAGCTTTAGATTTGATAGTTTTCATTAACGAGAAAGCATACTCACAAATAAAAGTAGTGCTATTTCCTAACAAACACGAAAGTTTAAAAACATTTGCAGATTCTATTTTTTGCGGTAAGTATTTTTGTAGAAATCGAATGAAACATTTTAGGTATTAAACAAAACAGTACGGGTCAATGTCAGTATCATGTTGTTTGGTAGAGCAATATTGTGGGGACTTATGCATTTTACTATGAAATAGTATTTCGTTTCACTAAATTTAAGAGCACTAAATTTAACAAGCAGATGGATTGTTAATTTTTTCCACTCAATCTGCTAGTACCAGGGAAACAAAAAATGTTCTGTTTTTTATCGCGTAGTCAGCCAATTATATGACTGAACTATTTATGAACAGAAGAGGTAGAGGTGTAAAAGACACTTGTCAGAGTTATCTTTTCTGAAAGTAATGAATTTCATTATACAGCTAAACCCTGCGGTGAATGAAGTAAAGGTGTCATTTGCAGGGTACAGAGTAGATGCTTTTCGGAGAGCCTGACATACTGATAAGCATAGGCTACTTTTGTACTCAGTGAGGAAGTCAATAGTAAATCACCTCACTCCTCGGTTTACTTAGTCAAACCTCTAGAGGTTCAAACCAGTCTTTCGGCTCTTAACCTAAACAACAAATTGAAGAGTAATACTTTAAGGGAGTTGCGGGCCGCGGGTTGTGCACCCCTGGTGGACAAGCTGTCCAATACCCTCTTCATAAAACGTTTCCGCCAGTGACTTGAAATGGATCTTCACGGTGTATTGGAGCTGTTCAAAAGCTCTGACCTCCAAGAAATTTTTCAATTCAGAAAACAGGTAGAAGTCGCTCGTGCTAAGTCGGGACTATACTCCGGATGATCAATAATGTCCCATTGAAACTTGTCAAGAAGCTGTTTCGTCACTATTGCACTGTCACGACGGGCTTTATCATGGATGAGCACTACTCCAGAAGTGAGCATGTCTTTTCTTTTGTTGTGAATGGCTCTCCACAACCACGGTAAATACAGAAGATTACTATGAAACTGCGACATTTTCGAAGCTTCCAAACAGACAACGAATTCCAAGACACCGTGAAGACCATTTTAAATCACTGGTGATAATGATTTATGAAGAGGATATTGGTAAAGCTTATACACGATATGATAAATGCCTCGATTTAGAAAATTAACCAAGGATGTATGTAACTTTTGATAATAAATCTATTTTATTATTCTCATTAGTTTTATTTTTCTAACCAATCGGAGGTTGCAAAAACAACCCTCGTATTTATTATTTTAACACAACACCGCATTTAAAATGGAGAAAATACAATAACATTTTAATACCCGCGGTAAAAAAATAACTAGTTTAAACAAGGAACACTATGTAATATGGAAATATGCAATTTTTAAAACATACCTGGAAATTATTTAAAAATAATTTTAATACTATTGTTTCCTTATAGTAGTCAATGAGAAAATGAACATTGTCCGGTAGTTTTGGCAGGACCAAAATCGATTAGCCTAAAAACTAAGCCTACGAATATTTTTGTAGTAGGTCCTAAGATAGGCTCATGTTATCGCAGTTAAATGTAATTGTAAAGGCTTGCATTCATTCGATAACGCCTTAATCGTTGTTTGAAATTCACTGTTTTAATGAATGTTCACTCCTGGATAACTTTTATCTATTTTGTATTATTATCTTTGTTTTAATCTCATGGTTCTTATCATTTCTTTTGTACTGCTATAGGATGTCACTATATGTTTAGAATGTCGTAAAATTTAAAACGCTAAATGTTGTCTAAATGCAGGTTTTTTACCTTTAAATACAGAGTTCTGCCGAGCGAATTTAATTATTTTTTACATGGTTGTAAAAAGGAAACTTTTAGGATTTTATAAAATAATATTGAAAGTGAAAATTAGTAAAAACTTTAAAGAGATTCCGAGAAGTAAACAAAAAGAATTTTACAAATAAAACTACTCTTTATAAAATTAAATTGATAAGCAATTTTAACACATGCTTATTTTTGGAGTTCTAACCATTTAATTGTGCCCATAACAGACAGATGGAGAGTGAAATTATTTGCACTTAATCTGTTAGTTCCAGAGCTAAAAAAATAGTTATTTTTCTTATCATAAGATCAGTTAATTAAATGAGTGAATCATTTAAGAACATAAAATGTAGAGGTGTAAAAGACACTAGTCAGAGATCTTGTGGTGAATAAAATGAAGGTATCAGTTGCAGAGTGGAAAATATGTGTTTTTCAGAGGGCCTGGCATGCTGATAAACGTACTTTTCAGCTCAGCAAGGAAGGCACTGTAAACCACTCTTTCCTCGTTTTACTTGGTAAAACCTCTAGAGGTTCAAACCAGTCTTTCGGCTGATGACCTAAATAACCTTCCTCACGACCAACGACCGCCTGCCGTCAACATTTATTTTTTGTTGCGATTAAAATTTCTTGAACAATTTGGGATAAAGTAAATGATACAAGCCCATCAAATTTATCACAACAAAAATCTGTTCAACGAAAAATGGTGTCACTCAGGATTCATTGACCTTGACGTGAGATTGAGGATGGTTCGATGTTACATTTTCTCAACAGTGTTATATGGTGCGGAAGCTTGAACGTTAAAGAAGATCAATATCAGAAAAATATATGCATTTAAGCTTTGATTGTACAGGCGCATGCTAAAAATACCCTGCACGGATTAAGAACCCAACGAGACAGTCTTGCGGAGAATGTGAACAGAAAAGGAGCTTGTTTACACCATCCAAAAAAAGAAAATGGAATGTCTGGGTCATTAGTAGACCATGATATGAAATGCTTTGCTTAATACAAGGCAAGATTCAGGGGAAGAGAGATGAGGGAAGAAGAATTTCTTGGTTGAAAAATCTTTGCGACTGGTTTCGTTGTACCTCAGCGGAGCTGTTCAGAGCTACGGTGTTCATATTCCGAATAGCCATTATTGCCAACCTCCGGTCGGAGAGGGCACATTAAGAAGAAGAAGGATTCATTGTGTGAATTTATTCACACGGGTCAGCTAGTATACATTGTATTACTGAATTTATTTTAAGTTGTACCAATATTTTGTTCATTCCTGATTACAGTCCCGATACGACAAATATCTATGTGTTTTATTTGTTTAAATTTTGCATACCCTAACCGGTAGTCAAATTTGGGTGTTCTGTATTAAATGTAATCAAATTCAATATATTTTTTCCTGCTACCTAAAATAGAGCCGTGGGCAGAAGACAAAGCAGGAACATAGAGTAAACCATTAATTTGCTTTGTTAACAAGCAACGTAAACAAAATCATTACTATAAAAATACCAATTTCCAAAGAAATCAACGAGATAAGTTACCGATGAGGAGAGGCGTACTCCAAGGAGATTAGATATCTCTTAATCTTTTTACAAATGCCCTCTAAAACAAAAGGCGATTGTTGTTGTTTAACTCATCAGCTGAAAGGCTGGTTTGAACTTCTAGACTCTTTACTAAGTAAAACGAGGAGTGAGGTGGTTTACCATACCTTTCTCACTGAGTGGAAAAGTATGCTTATCAGCATGCTGGGCCCTTTAAAAAGCATGTACTTTCCACCCTGCAAATTACACCTTCAGTTCATTCACCACAGCATCTGGCTGGTAAAGAAATTCATTACTCTCAGAGGAGATAACTCAGACTAGTGTCTTTTACATCTCTACCTCTTCTGTTTTTAAATGCTTCAGTCATATAATTGGCTGACCTTATGAAAAGAAACAGAACTATTTTTTGTAGCCCTGAAACTAGCTGGGTGATTAAAATAATTAAAATTAATAAAATGGTGATTATAAATGAAATTAAGGCTGCATTTTCCATAGTTTGTAAAAAATTATTTTTTGTAAGTTGAGTTTTGTCAGATTTGTTTAAATTATGTCAAATGCTTGGTTTTAAAAATGAATTATTTTATTTAGACCAATTTAGTTACGTTGGATTATTTTTGAGACAACCTGTGTTGTTAGTGTAGTCTTTACATCTTTTTACATTATTTACATTTTCTACTATTTGCATAAACAATTATTAATACAGTAAGTTAATTAATTACTATTTCCTGCTAAAGATTAAACTTAAGGAAAAAGTATCCAATGAATTTTAATCTGCTAATTATAATTTCCAAAAGTTATTTATAACCCTCCCACAATAACTTGACTGCAAACCGCATTAACTTTCTTCACTTTCTTAACTTTTCTGATCTTTAAGCTATGTAATATTTTGCTTATTTCTTGACCGATTTTGATTCTTTGTTAATAGTAATTATAATTTAATATGGATTTGCCTTATATCAATCGATTTTTCCATAATCCATCATATTTCTCCTTAATCGATTATCAACCGATTTTAATGGGGGCTTTTAAAGGAAGCCGTAAATAGGTATTTAACAATGTCCTACACATCATCCTCATCTCATTGGGTTTCTTATTGTTCTAAATTGAACAGATTACACCGTACACACATTAGGTTTCACAAATATATAAATAATAATTTTTTTGGAACCGTGCGAACATGTGACTCAGCAACTGTTATTTTGCCATTGCACGGTGAATGTACGCACGGTTAGTTCCTCGTATTTCCGATTTTATACACTGCTTCAGTTATAAACGTGACCTCCAGTAAACAGAACGCAAAACACGGTTTTATAAACCATGCTATTACAATTCAGACTCGAGTTATAAAATTTTGGAAATTTTGTTAATGAATGAATTTTTAATTCATGGCACTTTACTGCCCTGTTTTAAAATCAGTCTAATCATTTTTTCTGTATGGGCCAATTTAAGATCACGTGAGGTGACTTTAAACAATTTGGGAAACTCTTTTTGCAGCCCACTTTTTAGCATTCGTTCGTTGTAGGCTTTTTTCTCCTTTCTTCTGATTTTCTCTTCTTGGAATCCCTTAGAGTGACTTTATAGTCCTGTAACTCAATTGCTAATGTCTAGTAACTTTTTCTAAGAAAGGGAGATTTAGTTTTGTGACACGAAGTTGGTAGCCCTATTCAACAGCTATAGGTACGGCATTGTGTGATGATTCTCCTTGAGCTGTGTAAAATTTGTGCCGTTTCCGGTCGTTTTACGAATAGAATGTCTTTTACTCTAGAACTTTTTTTTCGTTTAACGTCCGACTGTTGTGAAATTACTGCTAATGCAGACGACGAAGGATGAAATAAAGTTTTGTAACGTATGGAAATATGCCATGCCTGAATGGGATTTGAACCCAAGACCGCATGATCAGAGGCGAGCACGTTACCAACTACGCCAATGCGGCCGGCTACCCTAGAACAACGGGTTTTCATTCTTGAACAATATTTTGCAACGAAATCGTACGTGAGTGTTAAGAATCATTCATATTAAATTTGTTGGTGTTCCTTCACAAGAAAAAATGTTAATTTCTCGGGTAAAAACAGATTTCGAGAGACAGGTAGTGATTGCGACAAAAACGTAGTGCTCGACCAACTTGACAGATGACGATTTAGAGAATGTGAAAACAAGATTGCTCAATTCTCCACAGAAAAGCTTACAAAAAATTTCCTCGCAAGTTGGTTTGTCATATTCGAGTGTTCAGAAAGCTGCCAAAACATTGAATTTGTATCCGTATCGTGTACGATAAGTCCAAGAGCTTCAGCTCCAGATTAAAACAAGCAATTGTACTAGGGTAAAAGACATTCTGTCCGTAACACGACCGGAAACGGCACAAAATTTTCACACAACTCAAGTAGAACCATCTCACACTTCCGTATCTATACCGGTTGTGTAGGGCTACCAACTTCGTGTCAAAAAACAAAATTTCTCTTTCTTAGAAAAGACATTAGCAATCGGGTAAAGGATTAAAAATCTCTCTGTAGTTTATAATTAGTTGTCTGAATTTGGTTCGGTTCATTAACTTTTCTCAGTTTATTCGGGTAGGCCTACTCTCAATATCCTTTCTGACTTCTTCAAACCATTCATCCGCCACCTCAGGTCAATTGTTCAGTCTCTTAAAAATTTGTTTCGTCACCCGTTTTTCTCCGGAGAAGGTTTCTACGGATTTTTCTCGAGGATAAGACAGTTCTCCTCGACCTCGTAACCTTTATTGTCCTCTGCTATTTTCAGACCATTATCTTGCGAAGGATCTTTCTCTCAAATTTCTCTGCTTCTCTTAGACCAGCCTTCCCGGTCATTCTAGAGTGCATCACTCATGTACACACAGGTTTTACCACAGTATTATAATGGCTTATCTTGAAAATGCTTTCTTCTTATATAAGTGGTGAGTTCCTCGGAGTACAACTTCCCTCGTCTGCTGTTGTTTGCTTTCTTTTCGCAGGTCTTCAGTTTTGTTATCTCCCTGAGGTACTTGAATTATCAACTATCAGTCTAATCATTAAAACTATAATTTAAATATTGATTTATATACTTGATAAAGTTTAATTACAAGAAATAATTTAATTTATTTATATTATTATTATTTATTATTTTCTGTTTACTTACATCAATCTGGTTTAAAAATTTCTATCATTTAATTAATTCTCGGCTGTTGCCCCAAAGATTTGTTATCATAGTTATAATAAATAGACCTAATCAGTTCTATTTTTATTCGTGTATTTACAGATTACGAAATGAGTCTATATTTTGTACAAATCATGTTGGTTTAATCTTATTACATAATTTATTATATTGGCCGCTAGTAGACTACTATTATTTAATTAAACATATCAAAGATCATTATGTAATTTGGCTAATATTGATTTTTGCAAATCTTTAGGCTAATGTTCTATCTAATTATTAACAAAGATAAATATTATATTCTATACAGAAATAGCAAATCCGTCTGCACATCGCGTGGATTTAACGTTAGTATTATTGGAGTGAATTTAGTCAACTGGTTTATTGCTTTTATCACAAGCGTTACTTATCCACTTTTAAGATTCCGTTGGTTGATTTTCAAAACTACTGTAGATGCTCGATTTACCGATCACACATTTACCGTGGCTCGGATTTAAGTACCTCATTACAGATAAGAAAAATTTCACCCCTACCCCCCTAATATCACTTTCTTTTTTGTGAGTTTTGATTGGATAATTATTCTGCAAACACATAAATTTGGCAACACTTTCTCTTGCGTAATTATTCACTTCGGTTATCTCTTTTGGTCAAGTGGAGATTATTCTCCTGAGACTATGGATAAAAAAGTAATAAATAAACGCAAACGGACTACAATCGAGGACAAACCATTGTGAGGAACCCGACACGAAAAGTTTCATTAAAATCGATCAACCAGAAGTAGTAGTTTATTCGTGCATTTTTCACTTTTTTGCTATTTTCTTAAGTACGGCTCCTACGTTTTTTTAACCGTATCATTTACTACGTTTTTGTGCACTACAGGATAGAGGTAAGCGGCATGTCTGCTGAAATCCGAAGGGCTAAAAAATAAATTTGAAGGTTTCGAATCTAATAGGCTTATGCGGTCCCTTGACAGAGCCTTGCGCCCACCGGGTTCCGACGAAGCAGCCACCTACGCACTACAGCGAGGGAAGGAGATGATGTCTCCGCTAGACGACGACACGCCATGTCGCCCAGCTCCTCGACCGCCACGACGACTACGACCGACACTTCCCGGCTTAGACGATCACCGCTTAAACGGTTTTTTTCAGGACCACAAACATTTAAAGTTTCCCCACACCTCATAATGTCGTCATCCGGTGACACTATCTTTACTAGGATTTAAACCAGGAACCTTCATCTCCTTAAACCAGCTGTTAAACAGCTGACTCGCTGCAACGACTTTACTTCTAGACTAATCTGGTGGGTCATGACTTAAAAAGTGAAGAAAATCATTAACTTACCTACTGAAAAATGTGAAGTAGCTTAATGAAAAACTATAAATTTAATTTGAAAGTTAAGTTTGCAATGAAGTTCTTAGAACAGTGCGACAATTTTTTATAATAAATGGCGCACTTATGTATATGAAAACTATAAAAACGTAAATTAATTATGACAATAAAATTATGTTTACTGGTAATAAAACTGTCCCACGTTATTAATTTATTGTTTAATAAACATTGGAACCAATACGATAAAGTGATAATAAGATCATGAATATTGTATGATTTTATAACTATATAGCAAATATTTATCTGTATTCATGTATATTTAAAGATATGTAATAAAAGTATAGTCTATATTTTTGTAGGTTACAAATGATGCTTTATTACATAATAAACTAATACACGAGCTTTTAATAAAAACAATTTATGAATGTACGCAAACGGCACTACATTTTTAACTGATCTTACAGTCAACATCCTATACTGTTTACCGCTGATTAGTATGCCTCTGTGAAGAATGTTTGGAAACATGTAGCCTACAGTGTGCACGGGACGGCTAATACTGAAACGAAAGATTTAGGCGGGTCGAGTTCTGGCTCGTGTGCCCTTCCACAACCTCCTATGTACTCATAGACTCCCCTTACGCTATTGGCCGTGTTACAAAAAGTACACTGTTTTTCCGTGTTAGATTGAATTAAAGTAGTTTATTCACTGTACTTTTCAATACTGTATATTTATTTATTGTATTTATTTACTGCAGTTGGATAATATATTGTTATTATTATGATAATATATGTTATTAATAATGTTTATTCCGTAATTTTGAATCAACGTCATTGAATTATTTATTTATAAAAGTTATATTATCTACATTAATCGTAGGGAAATTAATTAATTACATTAATCTACCCACCGGGTTGGTCTAGAGGTAAAGTCGTCGCCGCGAGTTAGCTGTTTAACAGCTGATTTTCGGAGACGAAGATTCCTGGTTTAAATTCTAGTAAAGGTAGTTACTTTTATACCGATTTGAATACTAGATAGTGGTTACCGGTGTACTTTGATGGTTGGGGTCCAATTAACCATACACTCTCAGGAATGGTCGACCTGGGTCAGAACAAGACTACACCTCATGTACATGTCATACACATCTACCTCATCTTTGCCGGCCGCATTGGCGAAGTTGGTAATGTGCTCGCCTCTCATCATGCGGCCTGGGGTTCGAATTCCATTCAGGCACGGCATTTTTTCATACGTTACAAAAAATCATTTCATCATTCACCGTCTGCATTAGCAGTAATTGTAGAACAGTCGGACGTTAAACCAAAAAAAAATAAAAAAAATAAAATAAAAAATACCTCATCTCATTGGGTTATTAGGTTGCGTATTGTTCTGAATTGAACAGATTGCAATGTACACAAGTTAGGAATATAAAAAAAATCGTAGGGCGTGAAACAAATGTAATGTACATCTTGTTATAATTTTCGTACGAACGACAAACTTTAGTTTTTAAAACATGCGTGTAGTAGTCGAGTACAATTAAATACGATAACCCAATTATTACAACGAAAATAGAACAGTTTGAATTTTTTTAAATTATATTCTTTATTAACGCATACGTCGCAAATATAATAACCTGCCACTTGATGTGTATTAGATATTATAGGCGAAGTACGTTTTTTGAGCGTAAAGGGTGAAATAAATTTTAAAATACCTAAGGTATAAGTTTTAGGTAAGAAAGGAGAAATTGCTCGACTGGTGGGGCTAGCGTGGTGAGGAAGTGGAGAAGTACACAACGATCTCCCACCCGCCTAAATTTAATCGTGCTTATTATAGGAGTTATTCATAATAATAGAATGTAAAAATAAAAAATCCCTTTCATGAGACAATCCGTCTCATGGCTGGTGGCAATTTTTCAAAATAAAATATTATTGTTAGAGATTCCCAGACATTTACAGTAAAACCTCCTTAATACGGTATTCTATAGTCCGGAATTGTCTATTATCCGGCATCAACGGCAATAGACAAAAATTATAGAATTGCCTTCACAATGACCATTGTAAAGTGAGCAACCCGACAGCTACCGCCGACACTCAAGAGCCACAAAGCCACAAAGTCACGTTTGTAAAATTTGCTGAGTCAAATAAACAATACAGTATGGCCGAAGTTATGAACTTGCATGTAATAAAAAATGATTTTTTTAAATAAAAAAAATACTAGTGGTAAGAAGCAAGTAGATATTAGATCTTTCTTCCAGCCATCTACCAGTGATGTTGCTAAAAACCACGAATAGTACAGTACTGTAGCCTACTGTATATCATACTGTATTCAAATTTATTTCATCATGTAACTTACTGTACTTAAAAAATGCATTTTAATATTTCTCCTGTACTTATATATTGATTTATATTGTTTAAATAATAAATACATACAGTAAAAGTTTCTTGTGCAAATTTTTTATACGACTCCTGTATTTTTATTAATAACCTCCATAGTCCGGAATTTTCTTTAATCCGGCAAGCTTCGAGTCCCAAACGTGCCGGATTAAAGAGGTTCTACTGTACAATGTCGAAGATAATAATAATACTTTATTTCCAAAAGAAATACAAATTTAATCAAAATTTGTTTACACAAATCCATTCCTATTATCACATTCATTCCAATAATCAAGGTGGCGGAAATTGACATATCCAACTATGGTTAAAAAACCATGTGCCAGGATATGTAAAAAAAATTAATTCACTAATTTTTTAAACTATTTGCCATAAAAATATGGTAAATGAGTTCGCCGTTAAGTTTGTGTTTTACCTAGCATCACATCCACGTTGTCCCTTTCGACATTAATTATCTATTTCTGCATTTCATTCTTAAATTTAATTTTATTCTGTTCAGTTATCTGTTTAAAATATGTATTTAAATAATAAATTCTATGTACATTTAAGAAATTATGTATTTTTTAAGCAAAATATCTGGTGGAATGGTATCGCCCATTCGGCTTTATCCCGTATCGTTAGGGCGTAAACACAAGATGGCCTCCCGGTCGTCTGCGTGGGGGGAAATGACAAATGACTTCGTAGTATAGTTCCAAAAATTATTATTTCATCTGAATAGGATAATACAAATATACTTAAATTAGCCTAAATTTTTAATAAAACAGATTTTTATACCTGAATTTAAAAAATTAAATTTATGGTTTAACATGATTGGCAAAATTAGGTCCATGTCGGTAGGTTGGAGAACGGGATGGCCTTGTGGTGCCTGTCCGGTGTCAAACAACTAACTTCGTTTGATTAAATTTCAAATATAATTTTTTTATATAAAAATCTTCAAAATATGTATTTTAATAATAAATTCTATAAACATTCAAGAAATTATGTATTTTTTAAGGAAAAATATCTGATGGGACGGTACCGCCCATTCAATATTATCCCGTGTAGTTAGGGCGTAACAATAAGATGGCCTCCGGTCGTCTGTCTGGGAACTAACAAATGACTTATTTCTCTTAGTTTTCAAAAATATTATTTGATATGAATACAACAAATAGAACATTTCTAAGCTTACCCTAAATACTTAATAAAATATAGATTTTAAACCTGAGTTTGGAAAAATTAATAAAATGACAGACATTTCAGTGTACGTAGGGCGAAGTCGGCAGGTCGGGGCTACAAGATGGCCTCGCGGTCCCTATTCTGTATCTCAGAGCTAACTTCGGTTGATTAAACTTCAAATATATTTAATATGTAATAAAAAAACTTAAAATATGTATTTAAATATTGAATTCTAAGTACATTTATAAAACATATTTCTTTTTACGTAAAAAATATCTGGTAGGACGGTAACGCCCGTTCGGCTTAAATGTAAGGCGCAACATCAAGATGGCCTCTCGGTCACCTGCGTGGGGGGGAAATATTAAATGACTTCGTACTATGAATTCCAAAAATTATTATTTGAAGTGAATACAACAAACCTTGCTAAGATTACCCTAAATTTCTAACCATATTTAGATTTTAATACCTGGGTTGAGGAAAAATTAATAAAATGACAGGCATTAATAAAATGACAGGGTAGGTAGGTCGAGGAAACAAGATGGCCTCACGGTGCCTGTTCGGTATCTCAAAGGTAACTTCGCTTGATTAAACTTCAAATTTATATTTATGTTATAAATTAAAAAAAACTTTAAAATATGTATTTAAATAAAAAATTCTGTTTAGATTTAAAAAATTATATATTTTTAAAGCAAAAATATCTGGTGGGATGGTACCGCCCATTCGGCTTTATCCCGTATAATTAGGGCGTAACAACAAAATGGCCTCCCGGTCGTCTGTCTGGGAACTAACAAATGACTTTTTTCTATTAGTTTTCGAAAATACTATTTGATGTGATTACAACGAATATAACCTTGCTTAGATTACCCTGAATTTTTAATAAAATTTAGATTTTAATACCTGGGTTTAGAATAATTAATAAAATGTAAGGCATTTCAGTGTACGCAAGGCATGTCGGTAGGTCGGGGCAACAAGATGGGCTCGCGATGCCTGTTTGGTATCTCAGACCTAACTTCACTTGATTTAACTTCAAATAGTATAGGCCTATATAATGTTATAAATTAAAAAAAACTTTTAAATATATGTATTTAAATAATAAATTCTATGTACATTTAAAAAATAATAATTTTTAAGCAAAAATATCTGGTGGGATGGTACCGCCCATTCGGCTTCATCCCGCGTTGTGAAGACATAACAACAAGATGGTCTCCCGGTCATCTGTCTGGGAACTAACAAATGACTTTTTTCTATTCGATTTCGTAAATATTATTTGATGTGAATACAACATATATAAATTTGCTTAGATTATTCTAAATTTTTAATAAGATTTAGATTTTAATACCTGGGTATAGAAAAATTATTAATAAAATGACAGGTATTTTAAAGTACGTAGGGCATGTCGGTAGGTCGGGGAAACAAGATGGGCTCGCGATGCCTGTTAGGTATCTCAGAGTTAACTTCACTTGGTTAAACTTCAAGATATTTATGTTATAAATAAAAAGACATTAAAATATGTACGTTATTATAATAAAAAAATAATAATAAACTTATACAGAGCGTTAGTCTCGAATAATCTGGTTCTTTTTTTTATAATTGATTTATTATTGTCTCATCAACATTCTAAGTTTTTAGCGACCCCATTACATAAAAAACACTAATTACGTAACATAAGATTATAACACTTTAGGTTTACAATGATGTTTTACAGTTAAATAAAATTTACATTTTTACAATTTTAAATCTTACACTTTTAAATTATAAATAAAATTATTTTGTATGAATTGCACTTTTATTTGCATTTAAATTGTCTTTGAATATTTAAAAATTGTATAAAGTCTAGTGTCTTTGTGTACTGTGTGTGATTAACGCAGTCTTTGTAATTGTCCGGTAAGTGAAATTGTCTCCGTATAGTGTTCAAGGTAGGACATTCCACAAGAATATGTTTGACAGTTATTTCGTATTGCAGTGTCTGCAGTAAACAGAGTCTTGTTTCGTCATGAGGTGACTGTGTGTCAGTTTAGTGTGACCAATTCGTAGTCGTGTAAGAGTCACTTGGTCAAGTCTGTTTTTAAAAATTTCTGGTTGTAAGTCTCGAATGTCAGTCCGTACTGTGTGTAGGTTAGTCCTTAAAGTCTTCCACCACTCGTTCCAAATTACTTCAAATTTGTGTCTGAACATTTTCTGCAGATCTCGATGGGAAGACTTGTTTATCCTATTGGAGCATGTAGTGGCGCGATTGGCTGCTCGATCGGCTGTCTCGTTCCCTTTGATACCAAGGTGGGAAGGAATCCATAGAAGAACTATTGTTTTGTCGTTGTTAGTTAATTTGTGATTGACGTTAATGATCTTTTGAAGTATCGGTTCACCCTGTTCGATACTCCTAAGGGAGTATCTGGTTCTTATAACAGTTAAATCAAGTGAAGTCATAATATTTTGTTTACATAACTACCAAAATGATATATGGAACTGTAAAAATGTATAGCCTATATTTTTATGTTTACCTACCTTATTGATGTTAAATTTATCATAATTAAAGAAATATAAAAATTGTCAAGGGGACATACCCTAAAAACAATTGAAAAAAAATCAACAATTTTTTTTTTAATTCTCTACTATTTTCTGAATATACTGAAAATATATTTATTTACTTTTTCGAAAAACTTATTTTTTTACTTTTTTTAAAGAGTATTAAAAAGGTATTTTTTTACGTCATTTCACTCCTAGTTTTTTTCAATTTTTCACCTAAAAACACCAAATTTCATGAGTAAATTACGCAGAAACGGATGGTCAGAAATTGATGCGGTTTTTACAGAGTTGAACGACATTTTAATTTTTTATTAGTACAGGTATATGGCGATATAGTGACCACGAGTAGTGTTTATTTTTTCACGTTTTGTAGTTACATACATATATATTGTTCTCTTTTGAAACCTACATGGACTTACGGGTCCCAAATTTACGGTTCAACCAAATCCTCTAACTTGCAACGAATTCAAGCATTCCAATCAAAAATATTACGCCTTATAGCAAATGCACCTCTTTAGGTTAGCAACAAAACCTTACATACGGATTTTAAAACACCGCTTGTACACAACTCCATCGAATACCTGTACAAACGCTTTCACGACAAGTCACACGAACACGAGAACCCCCTGGTGCGTTCACTTTCCACCGTCCATTTACCTGATAATCCCCCTAGACGCCTTAAAAGACGCTGGAGTAGAGACTTGCTAATTTGGTATACAAATTTCATTCTTGGGGAGGCACCAATGGGGACCTTACCCCTCTCATGCCTATTATGTCATTTACATTATTATCATAATCATCACATTTGCTTGTTGTAAAATTTTACAGTTGTAAATAAAGAATTAAAGAAAAAAACATGCGACCGACGTTTTAAGAGGCGTGCGAGTTTATTTTGAATGTGATTTTTTGTGAAAAAAAATATTTCAAGATAAAAATGTACTAGAAAAAATACTATTAAATATAAAACTAAAAATATTAGAAAATAAAAATAAAAAAGGAACCACCTATGCAGCTGGAGAATTCTAAAGTAGTACTAATGTACGAATAAAATGGTCTTGGGTTCGAATCCCATTCAGGCACGGCATATTTTCATACGTTACAAAAAATAATTTCATCCTTCACCGTCTGCATTAGCAGTAATTGCAGAACAGTCGGACGTTACAACAAAAAAAAAAGAAATGTACGAACAAATAAATACTAAACGAAATTTCTTTTTGCATTTTCCGCAACTTTTTTTCACCAGTTGCAGAATGTTTGATAAGTCAAATGTTCTACACTACCTAGAGAGATATTTTTTTTTGAAATGATGGGAATTTTTCGCTCTATGTAGTGTGGTATGGAAAATACCAAATATTCACTCCTTTAATTTTAAAACTGTTTTAGAGTTGCTATGGGGTGGATTTATACAGCATTTTTCACAAAGAATTGTGTAAAAATTGAATAAGGTAAAAGAACTGAAAATGAATACCACTTTGCATAGAGAATGAAATTCCCATTAATTTGAGCCTACTTGCATTTAATTACAATAAAATGATAGTGTTCTCATACGATTAGTTTACACAACTATGTTTACCTATGTTTACCTACCTTATTGATGATAAATTTATCATAATTCATTTAAGAAATATAAAAATTGTCTTTTAATGAACTAACCAAAAATTTTTGGTAAAATTTATTACTAGTTTTTGTTTAATAAAAATAAAACTAAAATATCTAAAAAAACCGGTTTCAAAAATAAATATTCCATTTTAAAATTTACACACGAATATTTTGAAATATTATAGTTTATCACAAAAACACTAAACATTTAACACTGACAATACTTAAACACTTCAATAAAGTTATTTATGTATATGATATTGATTCAACATGCTAACTTTGATGCATGTGTAACTTAAATTGTAACAAGACTGAATTGATATTGATGACTCCTTAAGCTTTTAAAATCATTTTTTTAAAACGTTACGCAAATTTAATAGCGTGGCCTATAAAAAAATAGTATAACTAATAAAAGTAGTAATAAAATTCTTTTATTGATTCTTTTATTGATAACGTAAAACTATAATTGTTGTAAATGATGTAGTATATTGTTTTAAGGAATAGGCGTGTATATTTGAGGTAACTAATTAATTAATAATTATTGATAATATTAAAAACTAAGTAAATATTTAAACGATTAAAATCAAGTAGTTTATGAACCTTATCTGTAACTTAATACGCTTAAGATTAAATTTATTTAGTGAATTTATGCATGGAATGCAATAAAAGTAATTTCTCTTTTTACAAAAGGAAAGCGGAATTTATAAGAATTACCGAGGTATTAAGTCCGGTACTCACGTTCCGGTATACTGGTGAGATTTTACTTGTACAGGTCACCTGTTCGGGTAAACCGGAGCGTGTGTGCCAGTCGCTGCAGACCAAACTGTGCAGGTCACTTTGTACAGGCGACCGGAGAACAATCGAAATTCAATTCTTTCAACCTGTGCAGGCGTGCTCACCGGAGCGTGTGTGTGTGGGGATATTCGGTATACCTGTGCAGGTTTCAGTTCAGTTGTGGCCACGGAGTAAATCTTTATTTACTCCGTGGTTGTGGCGTCTGTTGTGTTTACTGTAGTGATCTACTACATTTTACTTAGAGTGTTTTTATTAGCCTAGTTTACCATGTCAGACTGATAGTTCAATCAAGTGTTTGAAGAATTTATAGAAATATAAAGATGGGAGCCTTGTCTATGGTGAGTCAAAAGAAGGCGTATCATGGTCGAGAGAAGAAAGAACGGCCAATGAGAATATATTGATGAAGTTGAAGAAAATTGAGCTGATGCTACAAGGAGTTTTGTAGTAAAAAAATCAGCAGCTTACGAAGGAATGTGCAAAAGAAGAAAAAGAAATATAAGATGTCGAAGAAGTCTCGGGCGTCTCCAGAATTATTTTTCCAAGTGCTTGTGGCGGTATAATTGTGGAATACTTGAGACATTCGTATGACCAACCGGTTGCCAGAAATATCAAAGTAGCTCAACATTTCATGGGGAGATAGGCCTATAGCTGTTCTCATAACTGTACTGTTCTTTTGTATTGAAGGAGTTGCGATTGACAACAATTTCTGGTAGACATCTTCCTTCTTCCGCAAGTAATTATGGTAACCTGATGGTCCTGAAGTTAATTCTTAAATTAAATTCGTGTGAGTATAAACGCTCCTCTTCAGAAGCCAATCTTTACACCAGTTTTCGCGTTTTTTTTTATTTGCTTTTTACTCTTAATGGCAAATAATAAACCTAACAGCAATCACGTCGTCTTTTGCGTGGTCGTCATCTTTTTCAAACTAAATTACAACTCTCAGGTTTACCTCAGTGTGTGTGTGAAGTGTGTGCGAGCGCGCGCGTGCTCTTGACTGTACAGGGAGACCTTTTCAGTAACCTCCACAGCTATACCATTTGACCGGCCTTAGCTATCTTAATACAGATTATAAAATATATTCCAAAATAATAAATAACTGTTTGAAGAGCATCGCTGAAGCACTGCTGCATGCAGAACATAATGGATTTAGGTCGGGTCACTAATGTTCTGATAACATCTTTCCAGTGAAGCGAATATAAGAAGTAACACGAGAATTTAATTTAAAGACGCACATGGTTTTTATAGATCTTGAAAAAGTATTTGACAAAGTTGATCAAAACATTATTTGGCAAATTTTAGGGGGAATTCATTCATTAAATACAATAAAAAGTTTATACACCAATACGCAAAGATTAATAAATACGGTAAGAATCGATTGAAAGAAATGATTATCAATCAAAGAGTGAGACCAGGGTGTACGTTATCGTCCAAATTATTTAATGTAGTATGGATAACGTTTTCGGACACTGGAGAAGTAAGGTTAGTTTAGGAATTAGGCGGACAGTGACATTTACCTGAATGCTTTACTGTTTATGAATGTTTTGTGGACAGTACAAGAGAGTGAAGATAAATTTCAGAGATCAGTATAAATGTTGTGAATGAATGTTACAAGAAATATAATTTGAAAGTTTCTGTACACAAAAATTTAAAAAAATAATGGCATTACTGGTAAATATTTCATCAGGTCAAAAACTGTGGTAGATTATTTGGTTCTGGAACAAGTATCACAATGTACTAATTATTTAAATCGTGACATCGGATTTGATAAAGATTTTGATATAGAGAAGAAAGTTACAAATTTCCAATCAATGTGCTGAAGTAGCCTATTAGCGGAACTCTAAGCAGGAATACAAGGAAAGAAACTAAAATAAATTTTTTTCAAGGTGATGGTTATCCCATTCCTCTTCAATATAAGTGTGTCGTGGGTTGGTACAAAACCGCAAGAGAGTAGAGTATAGGCCTACTCTATTCCTGCTGAGAACAAAGGGTTATAATCGTAGGGACTAACTGAATAAAATTATATAAGAACGTAACTAGATATTTACAACTTGAATGAGAAGAACTTGATTGAGAAGATTGTAGAATATAAAAATCAATGGAGGGGCACATAGATAGAATGCCTGAGGATTGGATCCCCGTCAAGGTTTTGAAATACAGGCCGGAAGATAGGAGAGAGGAGGACGGATGTTGTAAGGCCACGCAAGAGATGGCAATAATTCAATAAAGTTGTGTCGCTTCTGTGAGTCGGAACAGGGGAGAGTTTATTTTTGGTTGTGAGAAGAAGAGAAGAAGAATTTATGCATTTTATTTTATTTTAATCTCTAAAGATCGTGCTTGATTTATCGTTATCGTTCGGACTTTTTGAATATTTAAGTCTAAAGTGTCAGAATTAGTAACGTATTACGGACTGGACGAGTCGTGGAAAAATGATACAGTGGGATCCGGTTAAATGGACACCGACTAATTGCATTAAATCTTCTGGAACGAACTCAAAACGTAGGGGGCTATGGAAATGAACTTTGGGACAGACAATGCCTTGCGCACAAAACAACTGTGACTAATCCTTTTCCATTAGTGGCTATTTGGCACCAATGTAAAGGTCGAAGAAAAGCGGAACGAAGAAGGCTAGTTCCAATGTCCTTTATTGTTGGGAACATGGAGAATTCTCCATGACCTTCAGCGAAGTACCTAGGTGTGTGGTTTGATAAACGGCGTTTCTTTCACGCCCACATGAACGAGGTGGTTAAAAGAGTGGAACGGACGTAATCGGCGTTGAGTTGGCTGATTTTTAATGTGGGTTGGCTGCGAGCGTCTAAACAAAGACTAATGGGTACTGTGGCTGAGTCGGTGTTGCTCTACGTTCCACCTGTATGGAGAAAAGCCATAGCAGTGTAGCGTGCTAAAACGCGGGCTTAGGCTACAACAAAGGCTGATGATGAGGATATGCAGTGCGTACAAAATAGTGTTAGCAAAGGTAATTTTCGTGGTTGCGGGGAAGCCGCCCTGGGACCTTACGGTCTGTGAATGAGTTGTGCGTAAGCGCGGAATAAAAAGTACGGTTGCGAGAGCGGTTTGGTCAGTGGCAAGTGACATGGGACGGAGCGACAGTCAGTAGGATACACCGGTTAAATAAATAAACTTTATTGTCACGTAAAATAATATACATTATAATAAATATTATGTCTAGTTTACGAATTCAGAGATAAGAAAATTGAACAATTGGTTGTATAGCCTACGTATTCCAAGATTATAGTATAACAAGAACAACTGTAATATTAAATTTAGATAAAACAGTATGGTAGACCAAAAGTTAAATATTTAAAAAATGTAATAAAATGTAAACGTTGAATATTTATACAAGGCCTAATATAAAAAAAATTAAAAGTTTCAGAAAAATAAATAAGTGACGTAAAACCGAACATGAAAAGGTGAAGTGCCCATGGGAAGGTGTTGTATGAGATGACGCAGTCTTGACCAGTCATGGGTGCATTAGGGTGTATCTTTTTGCTCGGGAATTAAATGACGATAACGTTTGTATCTATTGCGGGGAGCTTAACATGGTGGAACGTACGAAGGTCTTTGATTTTTTCGATGGGATTGAGATAGAATGAAATGCTTAGCGGTGATCGAGCGAATAAGAGTCGTGTAGGAGATTGGGTAGATGATCGCGAATCGGAATTTCCGGCTGCGGTCGAGGATTGTGTTTCACAACCTGTGGCAGAAAGCGGAGGAAGGGATAAGGTATACTGTACAATGTGTTTTAGGTATACTGTACAAAATTTTACTTCGTTTTATTGGGATAGTTTGTGTTTGAATATACGTGTCTAGTTAACCAAATTGTACTGTATAGTAGTGATAATAGAAGCTGGTAGACGAAGAGTATGCTGGTTAATAATGATTTTATATTTTGCGCGATGTTTTTGATTCCTTCTGTGCAGGAGAAATTTTTTTTAAACCTAATGTGTATATGTTTCAATCTGTTCAATGTAGAACAATAAGCAATCCATGACCCAATGAAACGAGGATGATTTATAATTGACATGTAAATGAGCTGTAGTCTTACAGACTCAGAGCGAAGAGTCCTGAGGAGTGTGGCTAATAGAACACCAACCATCAGGAATAATAATGAATGAAAACTTAACCCATTGCACTTTTAAATCACAAGTATTTATGCATAATCTGATTCCTTCCATATAAAGTACAAAATTATACTGGTACAAATGTAATGATGTTATTATTTATGAAGATATAAATGCTTACAGTATTCTACTGTTATCTTCTGCCCCTCGACTTTTTAAAACCATTCAAAAATATTGCACCTACATTGTTTATGTGAGAAAGTCAAGTTTCTAAAACGGAGCGCATCCTGGTAATGCACAAATGAACTATATTTAATCTAGTCCTAAAGATGATTCATTTATCAGCTGATAACATGCAAGATGCACACGTGTTTCCAAATGTTTACATAGCTATGGTTAACACGTTCTTGTTTTTTTTAATAGTTTTTTCTGTGTTACATAATAATGTACAAAGCACCGTGCGTTGATAACAGTCCTGATTAAAGTTTTTCATAGTATTATTTCAAGTACTGTTAGAACGCCCTTGATAAAATGAGAATTAACGATAGTTGACAAAGCGTTGTCGGTGCTTCCACTGTGAATGTTTCATAACCTTTTGCGTCAACAGTTTTTAATTTTACGTTAGTTTAAGTTTTTTTGTCTATTATCTGAAACGCGTAAGTCTGTGATTATTAAACATTATTATTAATTTCGATATAACTGCAACATTCATATTTTGTTCCTTTTAAGTAAATAATGTAAGTAAAAATTATAAGTACTAAGTTACCTAATAGCTTTTTAATAATTACAGTGTTGTTTGACGTATTGTTTAAAATGCATACATTTTGAAAAGTTTTTACCAAGTTTTCGTTAATTTTTATCAATATTCACAAAAAGATTTACCAATTGTCTTCCATTTACAAAATTAATATTTCTAAGTGTATTTTCATTAGAAATTGATGTACAAACATAACCTGCGATAGGTTAATTTTTTTGTGTTTTGTTTTAACAAAGTTTATTTTAACAACGTTTACGTAGTTCTAAAATATGGAGAATTTTAGAATTGAAAGAATGTATTTGTTTTTTGAGATAATCAGAATACCATAATATTCAGATGGTGTTTATTTTGAAACCTCAAAATAATTTTAGATATTCAAATCAACTAAAGAACCAGTGATTTTTGTGACTTTACCAGAACTTATGTGGGAAAACTCTTAAAATTTTATTGGTAGTTAGCTGACAGATAGTTTTCTTTTAAATAAAAACATAATTTGATCTATATTGAGCACAACATTTAAAATTAATCAATTCTGTCTGAGTCTTTTTTTACATTTAAATTTTTCAATGATCATCTGCTGTGCTTAAAATATTTTATTTCACAAAATATTTTGTGTTCTTGCAACCCAAACTTTTGGTTTTTAGTTAATTTTAATGATGACGTTTATCTAATATAACTTACTTTTTTAATTAATAAGATAATAGGTATTTTGCCTTATTTAGTTTATAATATTTGTATTTATTTTTCAGTTTAAACAATTGTGTCTGGTATTTGACTGTCAGTATTGTAAAAAATATATCAATTATGAGTGTAAGTAATACATTATATTATATACTAGTTTTGTAATTAAAAATTTATTTCATTCTATATTACTTTCTCTTGCCCTATTTGAATAAATACAGTAATAAGTATAGTAGTGTCAATAAGTACAGTAGCCTAAGTAAAGGTAATTATAAAAGGTTCATTGGATTTTGTAAATCTGTATTTAAAAAAGTAGTAAGGGCTACTCATAAAATTATGAATGATACAGGGTGTGGCGCAGAAACTTGCTTATTTGAAAGGTCAATAGAAAAAAAGTTGTAAAGTTATCATTATAATATAATTTTTATTGCAAAATACATTACTTGAATTTTTTTATTATACTGTTTTGAAGATGACATAGGTCAAATGACAGCCCTCATTGTCAATGCATTGAGTTACCCGATTTCTGAAGTTATGTTCAACTTGTTCAAGCATATTGACGGGTATGTTGGCGATGGCTTGGCGTATGTTGTTTTTCAGGTGAGGTAAGGTCCTTGGATGTTCATTGTAAACAATTTATTTTAGCTAACCCGTAAAAAATCACACGGAGCCAAATTGGGGGAACTGGCTGGCCAAAGAAGGTTACCTCTTAAAAAGACGAGGTGCTCTACGAAGTGTTGTATGAAACGAACCATTGAACATCGCGCTTTGTGTGCCGTGGCTCCATCCTGCACCAGATATCCTTGACATCCATTTCTGCCCGGTTAGGCAGAAAAAAGGTCTCAATCAATTCCGTGTACCGAGCCATAGTCAGCGTGACTGTGTTCATTTTCCTCAAAGAAATAAGGACCAATTATGCCCACTCTTGACACTGCACACCACACAGTTACGTGTTCACAATGAAGTTCATGTGGGTTGTTATCACTCCAATAACGCATGTTTTGCTTGTTTACGCAGCCCGAAATGTGAATGTGAGCCTCATCACTAAAGAAAATGAGTGCATTGTTAGGCAAGTTTTCAAGAAGCGCTTCACATGGATTTCGGTGAGCAATAAAATCGCGTTCACTAAGCTCTTGTGCCACAATTTTTTGTAGGGATGAAAGTTCAGTTCTTCATGGAGAATTCATCTTACACAGTGATCCAAAATCCCCAGAGCAGCAGCGTTTTTATGTGCTGGATGCTGAGGAGAACGTACAAATAACTGCCTCACTAAGTTTCTAAGTTTTCGGGTGTAGTGACAGTCCGCCGACCTCCTGACCCACTTTTTTCACACTTCCCGTTGTCCTAAATATGTCCACCTACATAAAAATTGATTGCCGACCAGGAACTGGATCTGCAGGATGAATATTGAACAGAGTACGGAATGCTTGTTGAGTCGTGATAATGGAACGGCCATTAGAAAATTACCCCTCGACGGCAAATATACGCTGCTTGTTGGTCAATGCATGGCAACAGCTGACTAGGGTGGTAACATAACTTCATGACCTTGCCTTTCATATGAAATCCTCCCTACCTTTTCCCCACTCAATCTTGCCACTTGGCGTGAAATACATATCAGCAAGTTTCTGTGCCGCACTTTGTATGTGAAAATAAGCATAAACTGTCCAAGGTTCAGGGTGGTTGCCGATAGGTAGCAGCACAAGCTCAGTTTCTAAAATGGCATCTATGCAAGAGAAAACATTCTGTTTTTTAGAGTATGCGAAATATTTATCTGTTATATAAATATTTACATTGTATAAAGTTATCAGAAAAGTTACATCCGAATGACCTAAACAAACTATTCAAATTTCGTAATGCCATGCAGGGCGCTATGGAGAATGAAGATTTCACTGACCATCTGGTGTTCAGTGACGTGGTAACATTTCATCACCACCAGTTCAGGATATGGGGTACTGAAGAACCTCATGCTGTTATGGAACATGAATGTGATTCCCCTAAACTTAATGATTTGGCGCAATTTCCAAAACAAAAGTGTACAGAACGTTTTTCTTCATGGATAAGATAGTGATGGGTATTTCATACCTTGATATGATGCAGTTATGGTTGGTTTCACAATTGAAAGAAAATTCCAATAACTTTATATTCCAACAAGATGGAGCTCTGTAAAACCCCGTAAGTCCAAAATGTTTTGAGTATTACTGGGTATTAGAGAAATGTTATTGTAATAAATGTTATTGTAATGTTATTGTAATAAATGTTATGTTATTGTAATAAATTAACATAAACCGTAGACGTACAGTTTTAGGTTATGGTTTACTGCACTGTATTTTTCATTCTATTATATTATTGCATCATTGTAAAAAGCTTTAGTCATATTACTCCATTGTTTTTATTTAACTTCCCAGTAAATAGTGTTACAGTTAAATTACAATTATTTAAAGATTTACATGGGTAATACGTCTTATTTTATGCTCTGCAATGTTCTTTTGAGTTACATGAAATTTAGATTTTCTACGATCATAAAGCAGAATACATTACTTGGGTAGAAGACATTATTGTTTAAACTTTATGTGACACATCAAACTGATAAATTCTTATTATTCATGGAACAATAGCCTACTTTTTGTTATTTAGTTTTAAAGTTTTTAGAATAATAATTGAATTTCCTCTAAAAAACATTTTTAAACTTATTCTCAGATCCTGTTAATCTAAAATTTGTATTGTGGATATTTTTAGATTTTCTCTGTTAGAAAACTTTTGAGGTTTAACCGTGAAAATTTTGAATATGTAACAATTTTTATTAATTGCGATAATGATGAAACTGGAGGTAGTGCGTTGCTCCCTACATGGCAGATGGAAGTGTTCTTGCGATATGTCTGCAATGTGGGTTTTCTGAGTGGTGTAGCCGAAGATTTTAGAATTCATTGAACAACTGTATGCAAGATTATTGACAAGGTTACCGAGAAGATTGTACAAAAAAGTCATGGGATTAAATTCCCGATGGCTGCAATGAAAATAAATGAAGAGAAATCACTGTGGCAAACACATTTTGAGTATTCTGTCAGTTGTAGGAGCGTTGAACCACCCATATTACAATTTTGAAGCCTACATTATTTGGTGATGAATATGTCAATCGAAAAGGATAAACTAGCATAAATATTCAAGGAACGTGTGATGCTGCATCGGGAAACTGTTTCATTAACAAAAAATTATCAGTTTAGTACTGCTTGTGTTTTAGGGAACAGCGGTATGGAATTTCACCCTGGCTACTAACCCCTTGTAACACCCACAAAATAGATATCAACAGCAATTTAACATTTTACATTCTAAAGAAAGTAATTATTGAAAGGGTTTTTGGTCAGTTAAAACAATGCTTTTCAATCCTTGGCAATACCATGAAAGTTTCATTAGAAAAAGTGCCCAAAATAATTATCTGCTGTGGTGTGTTTATTAGCAGTGGAAAGCATCAGAATGATTAATTCAATTGTGAACGTATGCAATTAAGAGCTGCAGAATTGTATCAAGATGCATTAATAGGCTTTACCGAGTGATTCATGTAGTTTTTACTACACTATTTAGAAGTCCTTACTATATAAAAGTGTAGTAATTACTACATACTTTTCTGGCTAAAACTTACTTTAAAAAGTAGCTACTACTTAGTAGTAGCTAATCGTTATACACCTCAAATTAAGTAACTACTATTTCATTGTAGTTGCTACTTCTACTACGTAGTTAGTACTTTAAAGTTAAAATTAGTAATTCAGTTTAAAATTAAAGTTAGTACTTAATAGTATATACTACTTTTATTCTCAACACCCCCTATCTAAGAATTGAATTCAATACCTTCCATTTTGTTGGCTTGTACCAACCGTTATGCCATGGAGGCAGCTGTTAACTAAATTTTAATGTTCTAAATTTTTGTTTGTTTTAGAAATGCACAATTTTTGTTGGGCCATTTATACATAGTATTTATGAAGATCAGATCGCTTGTGTGGAAAATGGTGTTATCGCAGTATCTGATGGCAAGGTAAGAATTGATTTTGAGTATGTATTTTCTTCTAGGCCTAATTTTTTTTTTTCTGTTGTAGTCTGTTATTTATCTATTATTAGTCTGTTGTTAATTACTGGTTGAGGCCCATTCTATACAAAACCAATGAGTTAGGCTATTAACCTGACCTGACCTGAATTAAACCTGTGGAACATGATTTCATTTTTTCAGGAATCGTAAAACTAATTTGTACTGTGGGTAATCAAGTTTCAACTTCTGATAAAGAAGAGGCAATTAAAGCTTTAAACAAAAGTCTTAATGCAATTATTGATGAAACACCTATTAAGAAGAACTGTTTGGAAATTATTAGTATCATTATTCATTTATGCAAGTACTTTTTTTTATTTGCCTTCTTCAATGAGGGCCCGATGAGAGAAGGCCGGCAAGCCAGCTGAAGTGTTTAGGTAAGAAGAAAGAAGAAGATTAATAATTCACTATGTAGGCAATTCAAGTAAAGAACACCCTGCCTCTTGTGATAACTTTCCGCTACTATCTGAAAAAAAAATAAGGAACTATAATTTATCTTTGTTACAGATAGTTGCTGTGGCAGATGATGGAGATGTAAATTATATAAAAAGCACATTACCTAATGTAACAGAAATAGTTACATTAAAAAATGGTGAATTCCTTTGTCCTGGATTTATTGATCTACATATACATGCTTCACAATATCCAAATGCTGGACTTGGTTATGATTCAGAACTTATACACTGGCTTAATAAGTATACTTATCCTCTAGAACAAAAGTATGATGATGATATTTTTGCAAGAAAAGTTTACAGAGCAGTTGTGGTAAGTTAGTTGCAGTTATTAATCATCAACTCCCTGTTCCTTCTTAAAAGTTTCCTCGATTCGGGCCCACTACAACACCTCTTCATATCTCTTTTGAATCATCCCTTCTACATTGCTCTCTTGGTATGCATCTTTTCCCCAATTCATCCATAACTGATTATATCATTTCACTCTAGGTCTTTTTTCTTCCTTCTCCCAATTACAAATTACAAATTCTTTTGACAACCTATTTTTCCTTTCTAATGACGTGTCTCAACCATTGTATTCTGTCCATACCCAATTTTTTGTAACCATTTTTCAATCTATCTCTTTAGTTTTTCTTGAACTTAATTTCTGCCACCTCTATTCCATACTCTATTTCCCTCCGTTTGTCCGTGTTTCCCCTGAAAAAGTCAATTTTGGCACAAAATATCCATTTCATATGTGATATTAGGATCAGATGTAAAAGAATGGAATTTTACCATAAAATTAATGTAGTTTTCTTCTGTTTGTATGATTTCTCATTCTTATTCCGCTGCTAACTACATTCAAGGCTGTTCAAAAATACACAAACTTTTCTTCACGTAATATAAAATTATTAAAGAGTAAGTTGTTTTAATTCGTTAGAATTCACTTGTTTCATAACAAAGCATTGCTGATAATGAAGTACAGAAGAGCTCCAGTTAATCGAGGTAGTCCCTAAAAGTGCCGTGCAAAGCGAAATCCGCATATAGCGGCAAATCAAGCATAATGCTGTACTGTATTTATATTAGTTACATACCTTGCTTGCTTTTTTACATAATTTTTTTTAGGACATCAGAATAAGACGAAATACTATGTGCACTAAATGTCACATTATTCAATAAAACTTGTTGTGTTATGTCAATGTGTACGCTAACGTAAAGTGGTGAGTACAGTCTTATACAGCAGCAAAGAAGCGAGCAAGTTCCGTTACAAAAACACCTGTGGACTTCTTCAAGAAATAACGTTTTTAACTGGAACATGTACTGTATGTCTTTTTTCATTTTGTATTTTTATTTGTAAGTTATTTTTTAATTTGATAATACGGAAGATGCCTTTTTTCACATCTTTAACCACGTTTTCATTCATTTCACCAGTTTAACATACGTTTCCCTTACGATTTTTGATAGAGGCCATGTTATCCGAGTTTTCAATTATCTGAGGTACCCTCAGTCCACATCACCTCGGATAATCGAGGCTCTACTGTACCATATATGAGACCTCACATTATCAAGTTAAATCAACCAAAAGCATTTACTAGATTTGAACTTTAGCTATTACGAGCCACTAGTTGATTTAAAATCAGTAATCCTTGGAACTTTATATTTCAGAACAGAACTTTATCATGTGGAACAACAACTGCTGTTTATTTTGGAACCATTCATTTAAATAGTAACATGGTATTAGCCGAAGAATTAGTGGAAGCAGGTCAACGGGCATTTGTCGGTAAAGTTAATATGAATGTACGATCTCCTCCAGGTTATTTAGAAACAACTGAATCTTCCATCAATGATACTGAGAAATTTATTTCTCATGTGAAAAATTTTAAGGTAAAGTAAAAAAATTGTGTATTTTCTGGTTAAATTTATCTTAATGCATTTTCTCAATATTTTATTAATTGCTCTAGCTACTTTTGATTGGTATGCAACCACTTGATGAAACTTCAAGTATTTCTAACTTCTGGGTAATTTTCTCTTTTATCTAAAGGGCTGTGGTTTATTTATAAGTAAGATTTCTAGGAGAAGTCTCCGAAGAGTTTGAAATTAAAACTGGTATTAGGCAGGGTGATGAACTGTCACCTGTTCTTTTTAACTGTGTCCTGGAGAAGATTATTCTGGAATGGGAAACGGAACTTGCTAATAAATACTTGTTAAACCAAGTACACATTGGAGGATCAAAGAATAACAAAGAGATAAACTATCTTGCTTTTCCAGATGACCTATCAACCGTTTCTAGGAACACAGAAACAGCAACAAAACAAATCAATGTGTTAAAAGAACAAGCAGAAAAAGAAGGACTACTGATTTTCTGCCAAAAATCTACAAAACTCCCCATGCCATTCAGGTCGCACTCTAAAATGTTCATTATAACATTATCAAAACAATGTAATTTGAAAAAAAAATATTTTGTAAAACGGTGGTTAATGGAAAGATTGGTTAAGAGAGTGGCACTGTACGTGTAAAATATGTGATAAATTTACAAAAAAGTTTTGTTGCAGTTAGCTGTCTTCTTCTTCTTCTTTAGGTTCCTTTCTGTTTCGGATGTTGGCCACCATATTAACAATCTGAACTTTATTCACTCCTGCTTGAAATAGTTCTATTGCCATTTTCGAGTACCACATTCTGAGATTTTTTAACCAGGAAATATGTCTTCTCCCCATACTACATTGTCTAGCTAATCTTCCTTGTAATATAGATTGCAACCCATATATATTTCCATTCCTCATTGTATGTTCCAAATACTCGAGCTTCCTAATCTCTATCGTGTTCATGACTTCTTTCAATTTCTGCATGCGTTTCAGTTCCTCTTTATTAGAGACTTGATCCACTCAGGAGACTCTCTGCATCCTTCTATACAACCATATCTCAAATGCTTCAAGTCTTTTACTCATCAACTCATTAAGCATCCAAGACGCCATGCCATAAAACAGAACCGAGAAAACATAGCATCGCAATAGTCACATTTTTGTTTTAATACCCAGATTGTGTGTTTTGAATATTTTACTCATTCTATTGAATGTTCAATGAGCTGTTTCAATGCGTATTCTAATCTCTTGAGAATAATCCCTTCCTATCATTCAATGATAGAAAGGATGCTTGTTCCCAAATACTTAAAAATTTTCTGACATGCTCGATATTGTCGTTATTTATTGTAAGACTGAAATTTGGCTGATAAATTTTACTAATAACCATGAGTTTGGTTTTAATTATATTAATGCAACACAGTTAGCTGTAAGAATTTTTATTTTTTTTCTACTGTCTTAATAAAATGTTACTTACTATAGTGAGTTCACGGTAAGAACCAACTGTCGAATCAACAAACTGCATCTGTGCTAGTACGTGTAAATACACCACACAAATACATGCAACAGCCTAGCATTATTCACCGGGTGGACACCAGCACTTTTATAATTGCTAAACAATAACAACGAACAGCTGCGTTCCCTAACGTCAATAAAATCTTTCCCTTATCACTTAATTTTGTTTAGAATTCAGTTGCATATTACTCCGTATTGTTTATAGGCTTAATCAATGTTTATATTACAAATTCTTCATGTATGTGTCATTTTTAATTGATCCTAAATGAGTTTTCAATTTAGTTGGCTTTGTTATTTTAAACTGTTCGGTTCGGTCTAATTGTGCGTCTAGTTCGAATGGTGCTTTTAGTTTCATGTACGGTTTAATTTTATTGTACTGTAGTTATTACTTTATTCGACTGTATGAACAAAAGTAAGTTTATTTTTATTTTTGGTGAAAAAGTTGATATTAATTTATAGTGATGGCTAATGCACCCGAGTCCTCTATTTACAAACACCAAAAAGGTAAACCTTTGAGAATAAAGTGAGTTTTAAAATTAGTAAACAATAATAATTTTATTATAAAGTAAGCATTTAAAATTATAAAAAACATTAAAGTATTTAATTTTATTAAGCTAAAGAATTAACTACTCGTAAGAGTATTAAGCACGAGTCGTTTCGTATACGCCTACTATGAAACTCACATAATACTTTTGGTGCTTACGGTTCTGGAGCTGTGCTGTCATTCACTGTTTGTTTACTTTGTAGTTGGTTCTTAAAATGAATTTGGTATAGATTCATCCTTTGTGTTAATGGTAATAAATAAAAGGATAAAATTTATATCAATTTTCTGTTTCATATTTGTAGTGTCCATTAGTTCAACCAATTATAACTCCACGATTTGCATTGACGTGTGATTTAACATTAATGGAGAGATTGGCAGAACTGGCTAAAAAATATGATCTTTATATACAGGTAAGATTCAAATTTTTTTAACTTCTCATTAAGATAAAACTTTAAAATATTAAAATTCTCCCTGGTAGAAAATATTTAATGAAAGCCACATTTCACCATGCCATAATTTCATATTGTGCATAAGTATACCCGGTTGTCCATAAATTAATGTCCCATTTTCAACTGTGTATTATAATAGTTTAATTTTGACTATTTTTAACAAATAATTCATCAATATGTGCACCTTAAGTAATACAACACACTTAACAACCTAAAATCCAATTCTTTCTACACTTGGGTTAACACATCTAGAGTAGTGAAAGTGGTAGCATGTTTACTTTGTCTCAACTTCGGCAAATCATTAGGTAGTAGTGTAACAAAAATTATGTAGTACTTTGTACTACTTCCAACCTTCTCAAAAACAAAAATAAATATTTTAGTAGTCACTTATCAGTTACTTACATTGGTTTCTGGTTGGAAACCAATGCTCTAGTGCCTAGAACTGCCTGTACTTGGTTTACTGATTTCAGCAGAGAATTAACAATAATCTTTCATTGGGTTTCTCAGGAAGTTAGTTCAATAAAGCTTGATTGTGTTGCATATCACATTTTCTTTTGTTGTTTTTAGTTTATCAGTTACTTCTAGTTGTTTTTTTATGATGGTATGTTTTTGCTATCAACAGCTTTCTTCTTTCATTTTGTCATAAATTGCAGTGTTTTATATGTAAGTAATTATGTTTACTTTCTCTTGCCCTGAATGAATATGGATGGGAAGAACGTAGCCTATTGTTTTCATGTAGATTTTTCAAAAATTGAATTTTCATCGGTGAACAGGTTCGAAGGGAGTTTTCAGACTCCCTGAACCCAAAAACATGGTTTTAGTGATTGCTTTGCATGTGAACAAGATATCTCAAGTACAGAATAGCGCACCAAGTTGAAATTTGGAACTTAAGTTAGGTACCACAAAGGGACCTGACACGAACATTTTCAACAAAATTGCTCAACCAGAAGTAGCAGTTTATTCATATGAATTTTCACTTTTTTGGATCACCCGTTAATATGCATTTTAGGGCAAAAGTATGTAATTTCATTTTGTAGAAAATTAAAAAACATACAACTTTTATTGTAAACATTTCTTTCTACAACGCTTAGTTTAGTGTCAGTGAGTGATTTTCTGTATTTTGCATGTCAAAATTAATAAAAAAACTTGGATTTTTCAAGATATTACTTATATAACTTATATTTTTTCAAGCATTCAAGCATTTTTTCTGCAGAGCCTAGTTTTGCGTCAATTAGTGATTTTTTTTTATTTTTAAGTTCTACACAGTTTTATTTTCATTTTGCATCATTCACTCAAGATTAAAATTAGGTTATGTTTTTAAGTTTTTATTAATGATTAAACATAGGTTGTATTGTTCGTTATTTACATTGGCAAGAAAAAGTCATGTGAGTGTTTCATATCCGAGTTAGTAAAGATGACTAATTTAAATTAATTTTTGTGAAGTAATATTGATCGTTGTGTAAATAATAGTGATTTATTTTTAGAGTCATGTTTCAGAAAATAAAGACGAAGTAAAATGTATGAATGAACTGTACCCAGAATTTGAAAATTATACAGATATTTACGATAAGGCAGGACTTTTAACAGATAAGGTAAGATTGCTACAAAAAATTATGTCTAGATTTTTATTAGGCATATAGATTTTACAAGGTGTAGTTGTAATGTCTTAAGAACATTTGTAATATCAAAATTGCGGTACTTACAGGCTATTCTGATGAATCTCCTTCAAAATACACCACTTCTAAATGAACACTGAATGCAACAGTGTTTTGAGCAAATCCTGACTGTCTTCAATTGAGTCAAATCTGTTCCCTTTCTGCGATTTTTTTTCGTTGTATTTAGTAACAAATACAAGTGGCAGGGAAATAATGGGGTTGCAGAAGCACAGGGATTTGGTATTTGGCCAAAAATTTTGAGATTATCATATAGATTGTGCAAGGTGTGTTGTAAAATCTTAAGAACGTTTATAATTTCAAAATGGCAGTACTTACTGGTTATTGTGATGAATCTCTTTCAAAATAGACCGCTTCTGACTGAACACACCGACTCTAACAGTGTTTTGAGCAATTCCTGGATCTCTTCAATTAAGTCAAATCAGTTCACTATTAGTGAAAATTTTTCAATTTAGAAATAAGTTGAAGTGGCAGGGAATAGTGGGGTTGCAGAAACACAGTGATTTGGTATTTGGTCAAAAAATTCTAAGATTGAGATTGCATGATGGGGCAGTGTGTTGTCGTAGCCCAATTCTTGTCTCATCAGAGTGCCTATTCTTCTCCATATTTTCACAATATGCTGAAATACACTTTTATAGTATTGCTGGTTGAATTTTCTGGATACTTGTTTGTTCGAATCTTCATTTAGAATTTGCTAATCTGCTTAGAAACCTAAATTGAGATTATCTGCCGGGCATACAGACTTAGTCATATAGACTTTACAAGGTGTAGTTGTAAAGTCTTAAGAACATTTGTAATTTCAAAATTACGATACTTACAGGCTATTCTGATGAATCTCCTTCAAAATACACTACTTCTAAATGAACACTGACTGCAACAGTGTTTTGAGCTAAACCTGTATGCCTTCAATTGAGTCAAATCCTCTTTCTGTGATTTTCTTTTTGTATTTAGAAACAGTTAGAAGTGGCTGGGAAATAATGGGGTTGCAGAAACACAGGGATTTGGTATTTGGCCAAAAATTCTGAGATTGAGATTGTATGACGGGCCAGTGTGTTGACGTAGTGGAGGTCCCAATTCTTATCTCACCAGAGTGCCTGTTCTTCTCCATATTTTAACAAATATGCTGAAAGTCACTTTTATAGTATTCCTGGTTGAATTTTCTGGATTCTTGTTGCAACAGTGTTTTGAGTTTCAACAGTGTTTTGAGAAAAGTGTTCTGATCAGCCTTCTCCCTAATCTCTGTCTCTGATCAAAATGTACTGAATTCACACTTTCAGACTGTTTTCATTGGTTTTTGAAAGATCAATAATCTGCCAAGCAAGAAATTGAAACAGGAACTATGTTGTAAAATTTATTTATCCAAGTTCATGATATTGCAGAAATGCTTCACATCTCTGTCAGAAGTGCTTGTTAATCATATTGTACATGATGAATTTCCATAAAATTTGCAGCTTGGTGCTTTCCTAAACAGATAACCGATGAACATAAATCACAGTGAATGGGTGTTTGCTTGCATTTGCTTCGTTAAGTTGACAAAAGTTGAGATTTTTTATCTCGATTAGTATTGTTAGATGAAATGGGGTTTACACATTACATGTCAAAAACTAAGCATCAATAGGATGGAACACACAGCTTCTCCATCAACAGTAAAGGTGAAAGCCAAGCCATCTACTTGAAAGATCATGGCCTCTTGTTTTTTTTTTGGGGGGTCATACGGATGTTATTCGTGTAGTTGTTTAGGCTGTCAGCCAAAAGGCTGGTTTTAACCTATAGAGGCTTTATGAAGTGAAACAAGGAGTGAGTTAGTTTACCTATGCCTTCCTCATTGAGTGGAAAAGTATGCTTATCAGTACGCCAGGTTCTTTGAAAAGCATTTACTTTCCACCCTGCAAATGACACCTTCACTTCATTCACTACAGGGTTGGCTGTATAATGAAATTCATTGCAGTGCTTTTTACACCTCTACCTTTTCTGTTCTTAAATAGTTCAGTCATATAATTGGCTGATTATATGATAAGAAATAGAACTATTTTTTGTAGCCCTGGAACTAGCAGATCAAGTGCAAATAATTTAACACTCTACGTGCTTGTTATGGCCATATGTTATTCTTATGTTCTTATAAAGTCAGAGCTCCTATCAATGCTGATCGTTACAAAGTAACTTTCAAAAATCTTTGTTGTGTACTTAAAAAAATTTAGTGCCTGGGAAAATATTTGAGAAGCAAAATTTTCTAACATGACAATAGACACACACATGCCGTGTAAGCAGTAGTCTCGCTTTTGAAATTGTACCGTTGAATTTAATATAATCCATCCTCCATTGACTCCCAATACAGACATAGTAAGCTTTGTCTAATTTTTATTTATTTGAGAAGTTGAAGGAGCATCTTGGAATGAAATCGTTGTTGATGATGAAATACAAAACACTCAAAATATTTATACGCACTTTGGTCGGAAAATTCTGCATAGAAATGTTTAACAAGCTTGTATACCATCGAGACAAATGCTTATCACGTTCTGGAAATTAGGTTTACAGAAAAGAAAAAAATATGTAGATTTCAGGTGTTTTATTCATTTTTACTTTTATCATAAGAATGTTACTTTTTGAAAATCCCTTGTAACTAATGCATTGAAGGGTTAAGCAAGTAATGTAAGAGTTAACGATACAAAGATCAGAATTTTTGTTAATTACTATATATGTAATGTAGGTAATTAGTTGCATTATATTTCTTGGATTTCAGACTGTGTTGGCTCATGGTGTTTATTTGACACCATCCGAATTAAAAGTATTAAGTGAAAGACGTACAGCAATTGCTCATTGTCCTGTATCGAATACAAGTCTCAAAAGTGGTCTATGTGATATTAAATTATTGATTCGAGAAGGTGTTCTTGTCGGACTTGGTACAGGTAAATTAATATAATTATTTCATAAGCCCTAGATATACAGAGAGGGTTATAAAATACTTACACTAGCAGTTTTCTAATCTTTCATTTGGAAAACAGCATGAAGTAACAAGTAAGTTAATTCAAAATCAGGTTAATTAATTTTTAAAAAAACTGATTGCAAAAGAATTACATTTTATTAAAAAAAGTGTTAAAAATTGTAAAAGAGAAATAGATGTTTAACATTTAGTGCCAGGATCTGATCACATCGGATGCTGTTAAATGTTGTGTTAATGGTTATAACTTCCCAATACACCAGTAAATTGTGTTGAACTTTTATTTTATTTCAATAGATTTCGCTGTTACTTAGTTATATCTATTTTACCAAGAATTTAATTTTGTGTACTTCTTAATAAACACATGTCAAATGGCAGCTTTATCATGCGGATGCGAGTTTTTTTCTTGTTGTGTATAACTATAGTCATTTTAAATACTGTTGTGTTATATATCAATCCAGTCAGAACAAAATTTTCTATAAAATGAACTAACTCGCTATTGTAAAAATATTTTCAGTACAAAACATAATGGATGAAATATTACATGAACATCATATTTCAGTTAATGAATGAAGATATTTCAGTAAATAAAATAAAATTTTATAAAACAGTTCTATTTATAGAGTAAGGTTTTCTGCTAATTTTGGTAAAAGAATTAAGCTAATAACATTATTAGTTTACATGAAATTAATTTAAGGAGAATAGTGTCATGGTATTTTTCACCAGTTCTCTACTACAAGGTGTAGCAATGAAAGGGTTAAGTTTGCTCTTTCACATACATAATTTGTTTTATTTGGGAACTTAAAATAACTGCCTGTATACGTCACATATTTGAGGTGTGTACTGAGGCTGAAAAAATTTTTATTTATTATTTACTTTAATTTTTTTGAACAATTTTCTGTGCATTGCTTAGAATTATATAAAAATCTCTTTCATGAGACGATGCACCTCATGGCTGGTGGCAATTTTTTTTTAAGGAAAATGTGTCGTGCATAGAAGTTACATTACATTAAATCGGGATTATCCTTCCTCATAATGGGGTCTAGTCCAAGAAAGTTAAGTAAGAAAGCTACTCTTTAAGATGAATCGAATGACACTATTTTTGTTTCCGAATTCTGAATTTGATTTCTTGACTTCCAGTTTTGGGCCACTTCCGGTCAAAACCAGAATTTCAAACCCAATCCAGGCCCGCTAACTTTTTTCTTGTATATCTTGTATATATTTTCTTGTATGTTTTTTCTTATTTATATTTTCTTGTAAGTATTTTGTATATATTTCCGGTCGAAACCAGAATTTCAAACCCGATTAAGGCCCACTAACTTTTAGTGTAGATTACAAATACGGAAACCATTAGTTTTTATTTCTTATAGTAACTGACAACTGGATGTGACAGGCGAACATAGGAAAATGATAGATGATTTAAAAATTACCACCAAATCACAATAGATGACTCTCACTTGATTAAAAATGTCAATAGGTCCTTTCGGATATTATGTATATTTCATCAGTTGCAATGTAAAAACATCAATGTATGCACACTTTTGTCAGTTTGTCATGACATATACGACATGACAAAATTATTTCGACATATATGACATGACGAAATAAATGATGCATATGATGTGCTAAAGGACCAATTGACATTTTTAATCAGGTGAGAGTCATCTATGGTGTATTTGGTCGTTTTTTTTTTGTACAGGGAGCAGCCAAAGTAACTCCTGAATTAGCCACCGCTGTGCCCCTGGCGCTAGTGGTGGTAGGTGGATCCGGTTTGTTTCATTGTGCAGGAACACTGCTGCCATTTCAGTCACCACCATGGATCAGTGAACAATCATGCATTCGTTATTGAAACTTATTCTAAAAATGTGGTGTGAAACACCCACACAACTTTCTCTTGCCAATACAAATAATTAACAATATAACCTAACATTAGAAATCAACTAAAACTAACCTCAATAAACATAACCTAATTTTAATCATGAGTGTAAGACGCAAAATGAAAATCAACCTGTTTGGCTTAAAAATATGGAAAATAACGATTTCACGCTAAACTACGCTCTGTAAAAAAAAGTGCTCTAAATAAAAGTTGTAGATCTTTTAATTTCCTAAAAATTTAGTTATATATTTTTGTCGTAAAATGCATACTAAGACTGAAATTTAAAAAGATTGATTTTTTTTACACATTTTCGTGAAAAAAAAACAGAAATTCGCTAATTACTGTTAAACTAAGACGTGTTATACAAAAAATGTTTGTAATAAAAGTTGTAGGATTTTAAATTCTGTACAACTTTTATTATATACATTTTTGCGCTTAATTGCATATTAAAGCAGCAATTTTAAATAAACAATTTTTTTACAAGCCTTTTCAAAAATTTCAGCAGACATGGCACCTACCCTATCTTGTAAGCATAAAAAAATTTAGTATATGAGGCGATTTTTTTAAAAAATGAAAAATGATAAAAATAAACTACTACTTTCGGTTGACTGATTTTGATGAAAATATTTGTGTCGGGTCCACTAGTGGTATCTTACTTTAGTTTCAAGTTTCAACTTCGTACGATGTTCCGTTCTTGAGATATTCTGTTCACACACACAGACCAATCGCTAAAAACATGTTTTTTGTGTTTAAGGGGTCTGAAAACAAGCAGATTCGGTGAAAAATCGACATAAAACAATACTTTCCTTCCTATATATTCATGTAGGCAAGAGAAGGTAAAAATTAAGATTTTTTCCAATTTTTAAGTTGTTTAAAATTATGTTTTTGACTAACAGTGATAGCATATCCACTTTCTTCCGGAGCTGAATGCAACTTTACTCTGTATTAACATACTTCCTTACAAGCTTCACCATGTTCCACATTTACTGTAACAGGTGCATCTTTTAACCCGACGAGAACGGAGATTTTTAACGATCACGCAGACTGTCATTTTACACCTAATAAAAACTCTTTCATTTCAGTCAGTTTCATTTCTAAAAATTTCAAAAAATTACCATATATTTATAACAAATTTGTTATTAGAACAACGTTAAAACCAAATTTTTCCGTTTTCATTTACGACCACAATAAAAATTGAAATTTAAGAAAAAATATTTTCTTTTAGTAATATGACGTTATGTACAAAAAAGTGTCACAAAATCAGTAAAAAATACAAAACATATGTTTAGCTATATATACATAAATAAAGCAATTCATTGCAAAAAACCAACGTTTAGATATTGCAAATTGATAGACGCATTCAAAAGATATCACACTTTTTGTTCAACAAAGTAACGTGCTGGATGAAAAAAATGGCGAAAAAATCACCTAAAAATAATGTGCTGTCTTTTCAATTTTTATTTACTCTTCTTCTATGTAAGTTCTATATCTTTTACGCACGTTGCATTGTGTATTATCCTTTTTTAAACAGGATAGCGTGAATCAAAATATGTTATCGTTTATTTTGACGCTAATTGTAAGGTTTAACCGAGGGATAGACGAGACGGGTAGTGTTAACCTTCTTTGTTCGATTTTAGGGTCATAAAATTTGTCGCCGGCACTTTTAATTTATTGATTTCCATTGTTACATTTTAAGCTAACTGATGATGTCATTCCCAAACAAATACGATTTTTTGTTGAAAAGTTATGGATAAAAACGTTCAAATTTTAGTACAGGCTGTTCAAAAAAAAAAAATTTTTTTTCGTAACACCACGTCGTCAATTTTCATCGTACAAATGTGCAAGATACACCAAATGAAAGAAGAAAAACGTCGCTATCAAATAAAACTAAACCCGTTAGAATTTAATGATAGTTGCAGAGATAATTGAGTTTAAAGAAAGATGATGACGAATGGGTGATATTGAGCTTTCCGGTTAGTAAGGTTTAAGAAACTTAGTCTGTTATTGTATATGAAAATTATTTTTATTGATCATAAATTACAATGGAAGTATTTTAGTAGTATTACATTAATACAAGGGTCTGCTTTTCTATAATTCTGTGCATATCTCGAAAAAAAACAAGTTAATTTAAATAAGCCACATAATATTTCATAACTGAATTAATATATTACAATAAGTAACTTGAACTAAAATTTCTTACCAAAAATGTCTTTAAAATAAACAAAAATATCATAGGTAGAAATATGGCCCATTTTGCTTGACAATCGGTGTAAATTGGCATTCGGTTCCATCAAAGTTTCTTCCGCTTATCACATCATCACAGTCATTCTCGTTGTCAAAATTATTGCTAAATGCTTCAAATTCGTCTGCGTTAAAATTGAAATCGCTGTCATCATATGCAGCTATTACATGATAATTATTAATAAATAATATAAGTGATAATAAATATATGGTAATTGTTAATAACTTATACATCTTGTCAACAAGTTTTCTCCCAGTCGCAAAGAACTTTAATGAAAGAAAAACTAATTATTCTTTATTTTTTGGTGTTTTTTTTTTATAATTAAATAAATTAGGTCGTTATTTGTAAATGGGTGATAAAATTGGTATTAAATTTTTATTACAGGCAGCTAAGTTGTCTATATTATCTATATATTGGTTTTAAATAGGTAAAAAAAAAAACAGTTAATTATAAATTAAGCAATTTTAACATAAGTGCTTGAATTTTGTTATTATTACGCGTTGTTTTGTCTTTTATGACCACATATGAGGAGGGGCCCAACAAAAACTGGACTGATAGTGCAGTGCCATTCGTAGCTGTAGCACTCTGTAGAGTGCGCTATGTATAGAGCGCTCTGTAGCACTTCTCTTACACTTGGAATCAAAATGGGATTTAGCTCTCTGCACACAATTTAGTTCGGCTTGATCCAACATTGGATGACTGATATTTTTTGTTGATGCTTGTTCTTTCAATTCTTTTCTCGATTTTCTGGAGTTTGTCAGTCTTTGATTGTTTGTTCAGGTGGAAGAGTGTTTCTGCTGTGTATATGGAATCTGCTTGTATTATTGTTGTAGTGTCTTATTTTACATTTGCTGATAGGAAATTTTTGTTGTAGGTTTACCAGGTTAATTTTTGCACTTTAGCTAATTTGCTTGTTCTTATGTATTAAAGGTTTTTTTGTTATTATTTCTCTGAATTATTAGGTTATGATTTTTATTTTATTCCTGTTTATGTCTACTTGTTTTCAATTTTCATTACAAAATCGTAACAAATGTTCATAATAGTTGTTACCATCATCATCTTCATTATCCTTCCCTCTTCCAAGTATTCTCAAGTCTGGTCCAACATAACTCCTCTCTTCCCTCCCCCTTTCTCGTTTCTCTCTTTCTTTCTTATTGAACCATCTCTCCTCCATCGCTCTCGTCATCGCATATTTTTCCTGATTCATTCATAACTGAATCCATCCACTTTACTCTTGGTCTGCCCCTTGGTTTTTCTATCTGTAAGTACAACATGCTTTTAGGCAGTCTATCCTCATCATCCTACTGGCATCACCTAACCATGGAAGCTTTGTCTGTCCAACCCTCCTTATTAGGCTGTCCATTCCCAGTTGTTCCTTAATTTCATAATTTTTTACGTTGACAAATGGAAGGAAGGTATAAAGTAGAATGCAGAGAGCAGAAATAAAATTCTCGAGGGGTATTCTAGAAAAACAATTAAGGGCTGTATGAGCTATTTGAATTGTACAGTCTTTCTTTTTCAGTACTTAGTTTCCTTAGAGTACAGAGTCATTTTTTAGTCCTGTTATCCAATTGTTCATGTCTGGTAATTTTTTTTCTAAGAAAGGGAAATTTTGTTTTGTGACACGAAGTTGGTAGCTCTACTCAACTGGTATAAATATGGCAGTGTGAGTTGATTCTCCTTGAGCTGTGTGAAATTTTGTGTTGTATTTGGTCGTGTTACAAACAGAATGTCTTTTGTCCTAGAACAATTGCTTGTTTAAATCTGGAGGCTGGAGCTCTTGGACTAATCATACGCGGATACGGATACAATTTCAATTTTTTAGCAGCTTTCTGAACACTCGAATATGACAAACCAACTTGCGAGGAAAGTTTTCGTAAACTTTTCCGTTTGAAGAATTGAGCGATCTTGTTTTCACATTCTCTTAAACATCATTTGTCAAGAGATTTGGTCGACTACTATGTTTTCTGTCGACAACACTACTTGCCTATGAAGTCGATTTGTTAGCCTAGAAATTGATATTTTTTCTGGTGGAGGAACACCAACAAATTTAATTTGAAATGATTCTTTTACACTCACATATGATTTCGTGGCAAAATATTGTTCAAGAATGAAAACCCGTTTTTCTAGGGTAAAAGACATTCTGTTTGTAACACGACCGGAAACGGCACAAAATTTTATACAGCTCAAGGAGAATCAACTCACATTGCTGTATGTATACCAGTTGAGTAGGGCTACCAACTTTGTGTCACAAAACAAAATTCCCTTAGAAAAAATTACCAGACATTAACAATTGGGTAACAGGACTAAAAAATCACTCTGTAATATAGCATTCTCACTAATGTATTATTATTACTTTTGAAAACCAGTTATATTGATACCTTACTGTATTGTGAACAATAAAAAAAACAAGGTAAAACTACTACATTTGAAAAATAATTAATTTAATTACATAATTGTTTTTATTTAGTTAACTATTTTGTCCACTACAATTTACTATCAACTTGTCAATTTCAATCGACTGACAAAGTAATTATTTTCTTTTAATTGCCCAAATAAACTTTTATTATATCTCAATAAATTATACTCGTCATTTAAAAACATTAAAAATCTGAAATAAGCAATTAAAAAATTACTTCTGTGTAACAGCGTAATTAATTTGTTTTACTAATTAATTAATTAAATTTTTCAATCATATTTCAGTTATTTGTCGTCGCTCTCAAAACTATTTTATATTCTGCCAAACCCATTTTGCCCTTTCTTTTTCTACTGTTGGGATCATTGATCTCATCCACCACTGCGCATAAGAAACTAATGACTAGCAACTTATATTCACCATACCACTGAGTCTTTATCAGCATTATGGTATTTTCTAAGTGCTCTGTCAGCCGCTTTAGAAAGCAACCCACCATACTTCAGCCATGACTACTTGTTCAGGCTACCCTTTATACACAGCAAGCAATTTAATGGTTTTCCCGTCTGAAACCTGGGGATATGTCATTCTCCACAGTTAAGGCTTCAAATCATTAAGTCAGGGGAATACACCAAAAAAGATAAAAAGAAATAGAATGATAAATTATGTAATTAGGAAACAATTAAAGATAGACGGCCAGGCAAGGAGAGTCCAACAGATGAAGCTATCATGATTTTGTCAGTTTAGGTGGAGGTGGCTAGTCTGCCTAAAAGGATTTTGTACTCTGAGTAAAATAGATTCAGTTACGGGGATGAATTGGCAAAAAGATGTAATGACAAGAGAGCAATGGAGGATTAATGGTTAAAAATTGAGAAATGTGGAGAGGAGTTTTACTGAGCTTGACTCAAGAAATTGGCAAATCTACTCATAAAGCTTCGTTTCTTCCCCTGCCTTTCAAGGATTAGGCATCTCTGCTTGTTCTGAACCTCTCAAATCTGTCCATCTCGTTCTCGGGCGTCCTTGTTCTTTCTTTCCTGCTGATTTATTATATTTAGTGTTTGCTTAGCTATCCTATCCTCCCTCATTCTGCCCACATGGCTCCAACCACTGCATTCTATTCTGAGATACCCTGTCGTTTATAGAGACGACGTTAAGTTATTTCCTTATCTCGGTATTCCTGTGACGGTCTTCTCTTCTACATTCATATGTATGTCTAAGAAATTTCATTTCAGATGCTTGCAATCTACTCTCCTCTCGCTTTGATAGCACCTGAGTTTCACTGCCATGGAGTAGGGTCGGCACTGCTATTGTTTTATAAAATCTCAACCTCGTGGTTTTGCTGGTGTTATTTTTTAAGGTTCAGTAGATGGTTCTACATATTTGCTGAAATCTGTGCATCTTATTGTAAGCATCTTTATCCTGTTGGTATGTAATGTTGCAACCTAGGTAGTGAAAGTGGGATATCTGTTCCAAAATATTATTTTCTATAACAATTTTACTTCTGACTGGCTCCTTCTCCGTGAATGATATTGTGTTTGTCTTTATTTAAGTTTGAGGGCTTCATTTAAAACAAATAATAAAGATGACTGGAATCAGGCCTGTGGTAGCTGAGACCAAACTAGGCAAAACAAAAATTGTTTACTTTATGCAACCCTTAGCACCCTGAGTTATTGTGTTTTAAATGTTAGACTTTTGATGGTGTTCTTATAAGAAATCAAATATATTTTGTTTTTAAAATGTTAAAGATCATATACACTTCTATTAGTCAGGTATTTAAGTTTGAATTTTAGCTTAAGAAGCATAAGCGGATATAATTTGAATGAAGTTGATGACACCAGTATTTTCAGTTGCTGTAAATTTCTTTGATAGAGTTCTATTTAACAAAATTTTTATGACCATAGCAGTCGATGCCTGATAAACATGATTATAAAAAATCTTTATGTTTTTAAATACAGATAACTCCAGAATTTTATGCACAGTTTATGAGTAAAGTTAGGGATAAATCGGACAATTATGATCTTTTGGGATGATCAGATGATAATAAGTTTAACCCTTTTCGGATTATTGAAAAATTTTCCACCAAAAAATATTTCCCACAGGTTGTTTTGTGGATATATCCAGAACTTTAAAAATTAATAAAAAAAGATTTTGACCAAAATTGTTCTTAATAGTCATCAAAATGATGCTGGAATGTCTAAATATTCCAGGAAATTTTCACTTGCAGAAACCAGGTTGACAGCACTCCTCAGTGTTTCATGGCTAACACGAGGTCGTTGTTTCATGTCAGTTATGCTTGCTCTGTTCATTAATATTTAGTACAATGTATTAAATTTGTTTAATTAAATTAGTAATACTTTTCTCTGAACAGTCTTTGTACTTGTAGATTTGTTTTCTAATTTGATTCTGCAATTCAATATACAAATAAATTTTTAATCAGTTCCTATGTATGCATGTATGTAATGCGTATTATTTTTACTATTACTTATTTTATTTTATTATTTTGACTTGTCATGTTTATAATGTATATTATTTTACTCAGTAATTAATTAATTAATTTATTTTATTTACTGATATATCCATGATCATTATTGTTGATTAAATATGAAGAGAATAATATGTGATGAAATTTGTGTGAATTCTGAGCCCCTTTAAAAACTGTTTTTTTATTTAGGAAAACACTTTTTTTACTCCAACCCATAATGAAATGTGTCTGTGAAAGTAAAGTCCTTTCACAAAAGAGTTAACATGATAAAAATATTTGTTTAGAAATAATGAAATAACTCAAGATTTATTTTGTTCTGGTCAACCAGTTTTATTTTATACATTTGCTTTTTATGTAATTAAGCATTATAGAAAACACAGAACTATTCATGGTTTGTTGTGAAACTAGCAAGTCAAATCCAGTTAGTTTTACACTCGATTGGCATTTAGCAAGCAACATTGAAACTAACATTTTAATTAAAATTTATTTTTTCCAGATGTGTCTGGTGGTTACAGCCCTTCGATATTAAATACGATCAGAGCTGCTATAGATACATCCATACATGTATCTTTCACTCAAAAGGATTGTTATTCTCCTTTAACTTTTCATGAAGCATTTTATCTTGCTACTTTAGGTGGAGCTAAAGGTAATACTGTGTTTTATACTGTTATTTTAGAATCATGAATTAAACTAAGCTGCAACTTGCAGCTTGTAATCAACATAATTTATAATGTACTTTAAAAGCTTATTATGTATTATCATTTAGATTAAATCAAAATTGTATTATTTCAATACTTTTGCTGCTGATCTAGTCAGTTGACACCAGAGAAAAGAAAAGAAGGTTGTATGCGAGAGTTGTCCATTCAATTATACTTTATGCAGTGCCGGCCTGGGTTGATGTGATGACGAAACAGGTACGTAAGAAGAGGCTGCTGTCGGTTCAGAGAAAAGTGGCACTAAGAGTTACGGCGGCATACCGAACAGTTACAGCGGGTGCAGTAATGGTGGTGGTAGTAGGCATACCCTATATAGATTTGCTAGCCTGAGAAAGAAGTGAGATATCCGAGAGACTGAAAGCTGGAGAGGCTACAATGGCTCAGATAAAGAGAGAGGCCAGAGATAGACGTCTCAGGAGATGGCAGGAGAGATGGGATGAAGAGGTGTCCGGTCGATGGATACAGTTTGATTCTGGATCTAAAGAAATGGCTGAGTAGGGGGTACGGCTAGGTTATTTATTACCTTACGCAGGCATTGATGGGGCATGGTTGCTTTTGGGCGTATCTCCACCAGTTCAGACGATCAGATGAAGCAAGCTGTCTGGATTGTGAGGCGGAGGAGTACAACATAGTACATGTAATTTTCAACTGCAGAAGATAGATACCAGAGAGGGAGGTTCTAGGAACAAGCTTGGTTAGCCAATTTCTCCAGAAAATCTTTGTGATTTTATGATTTTAGAAGAAGAAAGCTGGAGGGCCATTGAGGAGTTCATCCAGAAAGTGATGAAGAGCAGAGATGCCCAGCTGCATTAGTCCCAAAAGAAATCACTCAAAAAGAGGATAAATGGGTGATAAGAAGAGAAATCGCTGAGATAACGTTATCCAGCTAATAAAGAACCTGCGGGTTGTTGTGAAGTTATGCCTAACGGTGGTCCCGTGGCAAGTCGGGATGGGATTGAAAGGAGCTGAGAGGTTTTGGCGGATAGTTGCCTTCGGCAGAGCTCCAAGTACCCCAGGTAAAGACCTACCTGGGTACCAGTAAATTCGGTTTCCTCTCCAGTTTTACTCCCAGCAGTGAAAATGTTAATACGCAGCAGTTTTTTTATTGTTATATATAAATAGTGTCAATAAAACGAACCACTAGCAGTAAGAGAAAAGATAAGGAAGGAGAAAGATAAGAAATGAAACAGTGAAGAAGGCGATTAGGTAGAAAAAGGAGGCATGGAAGAAATGGTGATAGAAGGTGGAGAATAGAGAATGTTATACGAAGTAGAAAAATGAATGCAAAAAATGATATTCAATGGAAAAAATAAGAGTGCTGGTTGGAATTCACATAGGAACTTTGTAAGGATGCACGAGAATGGTAAGGGAAGGAAGTAGTTATCTAAAAGATTAGGATGGAGCACTGATTGTAAATGAAAACAACTTACGAAACAGGAGGGGGTAATATTTTGACAAGTTGCTGAACAGAAAGTAGAGAAATTTTTAAGAAGTAAAAGGAGAGCATTAATAGGAGGTGATAGAGGAGGGCGGTTACATAACCATGAAAATATAACAGAGTGAAAAAGAAAACCAAGGAAAATACTGGTAGCTTATTATTTGCCGATGATCTGGTTGTATTGGGAAAGATGAGGAAGTGGAAAGGACTCTAGATTAGTGGAATAAAGAGACTGTTAACTGTGGTTTGGAATTCAGTGAAGAAAAAAGCTTAGTAAGGCAGGGATATAGAATAAGGCTAAATTTGAAGGTCCTGGAGGAAGATAAAGAATTCACTTACTTAGAAACTGTTTTCTCATCAAATGGAAAATTGGAAAAAGAGTTATGTAAAAGGGTGAGAAGCTTAGTATGGAATCAAGAAGTTCCTATGCATTGTAAAACTTATGTATAATGCATACATACATTTGTGCCAATTTTGATTTGTGCTGCTAAGATTTGGGCTGGGGAAAGAAGATGGAAGTGAAAACTATAGACAGCCGAGATGAAGTTCAAGAGAAGTATGCTGGGGAATACTAGAAGGAATAGAATAAGAACTGATGTAATTAGGGAACAACTGGAAATAGACAGCCTGTTAAAGGAGGGTTGGACAGACAAAGCTGATATGGTTTGGTCATGTCAGTAGGATGGTGGAGGGAAGACTAACGAAAAGAACGCTTTACCTGGAGATGAAAGGAAGAAGATGCAATGCCAAGAGAATGAAGAAGAAATGGTTGGAGGGTGAAGTTATGTTAGGCTCGACCCACTTGGAAAAGGGTAAAGATGATTTAACCCTTAATATGCAGCAGGTTTTTTATTACTGTATAAATTAAATTAATAAACTGAACCACATGCTGTCAAATTTTTAATTTCTGAAAGTTTAGCTAAGTTTTTTTTTTGTTAAGTGTTTTTGGGTAGGTTTGTTTTAATGCTAAGTTTGTTTAATCTGATTACAGCTTTAAAGTTGGAAAACAGTATTGGGAATTTCACTGTCGGAAAAGACTTTGATGCTTTAAGAATCAATTTATATTCACAAGATTCCCAGATCGATTGTTTCGAAGATTTATCTTTAATTGAAAAAGTACAAAAGTTTCTGTACCTAGGTGATGATCGTAATATAAGACAAGTTTATGTGAATGGAAAATTAGTCAAAAATAAAAAGAATATTATTAATTAACAAATCTTTAGAAAATAATCAATTACTTTGTTTTATTTTTTTGTGGGGGTCCTACAGATTTCTCTGCTTCCTGCATCCTACACCCCATCACCTTCTATCTTCGCAGTTACCTTTCCTGAGATATTTCATTACCATAGCATTTTCGATTCTTTGTATCTATGTTTTCCAAGGGCGACATTTCTTCTATTTTGGGTGGTAAAGGAACACTTTTCAAGGTCACTTATTAAAAGTCAATGAATAAAAAATTACACAATGAGAACAATAAAATGTTAAGTGAAGGAGACAAAGTTTTCAGTAAAGCTAGTAACAGGCACATGTTCACTGTTTGGCGCAAAGGATAAAAGTGAATCGATACTAGCTAACCCCTTCACCAACAAAACAGTTAACATGATTTCAAGCTGTCTGTTGTAGCTTCATCTCATTCTGCACCTACTCTATTTTTTATCAGTTGATATGTTGGAATCATATGCTGTGATTTAAAGAGTGAATTCACAGAAGCAAGTAAAAATGTGTGATTTTTTTTGTGTATCAATATACATGTATTTCATAAATTTTAGCTCATGGTGTTTGTGCATTCAGCTCTAAGGATACATGTACACGACTAACAAACCCACTACACTTTTGAGTTTTTCTACTCTATCCTTTTTCATATGTATTACAGATGTCAGCAGCAGGGTCACTTAATCTATCACTTAATTATTCTTAAATTTGATATGTTCATTCATAATGTTCTGCTTTTGCTCTTTAAATATCTATAAATATGAAACATTCATATTTTTCAATCTTATTTTTATTTTCTCTTTTGCACTGTTCTATTATATTGAAATGTTTATTTAACCAAACTTATGTTTTCTTCCTTTAAATGATTGGTATAATTTGATGTAATATATTTCAGCGCTTTTTCATGTTCATTATATCTACATCTGCCCATAACAGACAGGTGGAGTGTCAAATTATTTGCACTCAATCTGTTAGTTGCAGGGCTAAAATAATAAGTTTTGTTTCTTGTCACATGGTCAGCCAATTAAATGACTAAATCATTTAAGAACAGAAGAGGTAGAGGTGTAAAAGACACTAATCAGAGTTATCTCCTCTGAAAGTAATAAATTTCATTATACAGGCAGACCCTGTGGTGAATGAAGTGAAGGCATCATTTGCAGAGTGGAAAATATGTGCTTTTCAGAGGGGCCGGCATGCTGATAAGCATAATTTTCCACTCAGTGAGGAAGACAATACCACCTCACTCCTTGTTTTACTTAGTAAAACCTCTACAGATTCAAACCAGCCTTTCGGCTGATGACCAAGACGACGACAACTATATCTAGCTAGAAAATTACTACTATAATGCTTTTCACGATTGATGAGCTCTGTTGTTGGACGTGTTTAGACCAATCAGAACGTTTACCAGCGTTGTCAGATTGTTCAAATGTTTTTAATTCTTATTGAAAGAACAAAAAACTGGCTGATGAAATATATAACAGAGCTTACGAGAGCAAGTATTGGCAATTCATTGGCTAGCTATGAAGTGGATAGGGGGGGCACTGTGTCCGGTTAGAGCTCATCAGCCCTAAAAAAATAGTATAGTCATACCAATGCATTATTACGATTTACTTGTAAGAAAAGGTTAGAAAACAAATAAAAACCACTAATAATTTGAAAATTTATTTAATTAATAAAACATCTTTGTTACAAAGTTAAAATGAATTTATTGCTCCACTTGCTTTTGTTTTTCCAATTCTTGCCTGTAACAAAAAAAGTAAAATTAGTTAACTAAAAATACATTGGTTTAAACTATCAGAAAAACTAATAACACTATTTTATATGACATTACTAATATTTTTCCTTTGTAACGGGCCAATTTTATACCATATAAAATAACTTTAAACATTTTAGGAAAGTTTTTGAAGCCCACATTCAGCACTGTAGGCTTTTCTCATCTTCCATCCATCCTGAGTTCCACTTTTTCTGTTCAAATCAGTAACCAGTAGTTTGAATTTGGTTCAATCCATTAATTTTTCAAAACTGGTTTAATATTCTAATTTTCTCACCATCCTTTTTGACTTCCCTTAACCATTTATCCAACACCCTAAAATGATTTTCACGATTGATGAGCTCAGCTGTTCCACGAGTTTAGAGCAATCAGAATGTTTGCCAGCGTAGTCAGATTGTACGAATGTTTGAGTGTGACAAACATTAAGCGCGCATGCTTATAAGAGCCGCAGTAGTTCACTTGTGTCTTGCATCTCATATTGAACACATTGATTAAAAAGCGCGTTAACATGCAATACTTTATAGAATAATCAACTGATTGTATGTTCATAGGTTATAATTGTTACTGAAAGACCAAAAAAATGGCTTAAGAAATATGACAGTGGCAAGGGTTGGCAACGTTGATGGCAAGTCATTGGCTAGCTATGAAGTGGGTAGGGGGCAATGCGTACATTCAGAGCTCATCAGCCCTGAAAAATAGTAAAAGTACAATGTATAAAGTCTTAAATTTTTTTGTCAAACATTCCTGATAGGCATCTATAATCCCAAAAAAATAAATGTAACGTCATATCGCTCAAAACAACTTTATTTCAGAGATGAATCCTATCACTTTTGTCTTTTCTAGAAGAATCATGAGGTCAGTCATATTGCTCAGCAATTAAACTAAATATATCCACCTTTTAAAATCATCCTCAGATGGCAAACCGCATCAAATCGTCAGCAAAAGCCAACATTTACAAACCCCTTTGGTTGCATGCAGTTTAATGAAAGATATAAAATTAAAAAAGTAAAAGGGATATTATGAATGGAAGAAAGATAATGGAATCTTAGTTGCAGCTTTTAGAATATAAAAAGAATGAATTTAATTTTAGCAAGATGATAAGGTGATTCTGATATTTTACCTCGGTTAACATGGAATCTCAGATAAGCAAGCTTTTACTGTTATTTTTTAGTACTTAAACACTTTCAGTATGGCAGCTAGAATGTCGGATGCTTCGCTATGCCGACCCACAATTACAGAGAAAAAATACTGTGACGCTAAGTGGCATCAGTCAGCCACACGAATGATTAACATATTTGTTCATCTGTTCATCAGGTAAATATAGTACGGTATTATACACGTTTGTCTGATTGTATGAAATTTATTTTTTAGTTATTAGAAATTAATACTTACAAATTATTAAATAACTGAAAATTATTTTCATGAGTAATCTTAAAGGAAATCCCAATAATTATGTTTGGTAACATTATTCATTCACAAAATAGAAAAAAAATTAAAAATAAGAAAAATAGTTAAAATTTTAAAATAGGGAAAAAATATATATAGGCCTACACACAGGCTCGCACGTTACATGGTTTTCTTTGGTAAATAAATACAAATGGATCGCGGAGCCGGCCGGTTGAAATGTCACATACAAATGTTTTTGTTGTTTTAAGTTGTATCAACATCTTGGTCACTAGCAATTACTTTGGGTCGAGAAATGGTAGGTTTTAACTGTAATAATTTTGCAGGCCTTGGCCGGGAATTATTTCATGAACATAATTATAATAGTACATTTATTTTATATAACGTACAGTAGGCCAACATAAGAAATACAAAGCATAGTAATCGCGAGTTCAGGAAGTAACATTATGTAAAAATGCATTATTTTTACCTTCTATTAGTAAACAGAATGACAATGGGACTACATTATGGGCCTAAATGACAAATGGGACTACGGTCAGGAAGTTAAAGCGCGTATCGAGCAAGCCAGAGCAGTGTTCACGAAACTAAAACACCTATTGTGCCAACGTGATCTTAGTCTCAACACGAGGGTCCGAATTCTGAGGTGCTACGTACTTCCTGTACTTCTTTACGGGCAGGAAGGATGGACACTAACGAAACTTCTAGAAAGGAGGCTGGAGGCGTTTCAGATGTGCCTATACCGCCGCATGCTCCGTATATCGTGGACCGACAAGAGTACGAAACACGGACGTACTGACTCGGATGGGCAAGGAGATGGAACTGCTATACGACATCAAGCGACGAAAACTGCAGTACTTCGGCCATGTTCTTCGAAACGGGAAATACAGACTTCTTCAGCTGATAATGGAAGGAAAGATAGCAAGAAAGCGCCGGCCGGGCAGAAGGAAAGCGTCCTGGCTGAAGAATTTGAGAGATTGGTTTGGTCTCAACTCCAAGTCACTGTTCCGAGCAGCTGTTTCGAAAGTTAGAATAGCAATGATGATCGCCAACCTCCGACGCGGAGACGGCACTTGAAGAAGAAGAAGAAGTAAAAAGAAATCATTGGTATGGTGAAATTCGTAGAATAAATGATATAATTAATTATGATAACACTGCACTAGGAAGTCTAAATAGACTACAGTATTAAAATTCATTCAAAAATGACAGTTGATAACGAAAGACAACCTTCACAGTAGCGCTTGTAGGATCAGTCTAACGCCCTGAACAACATTTACTAACACTGCCAGTACACCAGCGACGATTTAATAAAATCCATAGAAAAATAGTAGGGTATATGACACCAAGTGGCGTCATTCGTTTCTGGGATGAAATTCGATTTGACACCACTTGGCATCAACGTGTTGATAAACCATATAGGACTTGTCATTGGGTTTGACGTTCGGGTTTCAACCGGAAGTCAAGAAATTAAAGTCAAAAACTACAAGAGACAGCAACAAACAGTTTTCGGATTCGTAATTTACACAAAAAGTTAGTGGGCCTGGATTAGGTTTGAAGTTTCGGTTTCAACCGGAAGTGGCTCCAAACTGGAAATTTAAGTCGGAATTTGGAAACAAAAATAGAGTCATTTGATTTGTTTTAAAGAGTAAGTACAGAAATCACAAATGGTTTTTGCCATTAAGTCAAAGATACGTCTTTTTCAAAACTGCCAAAAGCCATGAGGACGCATCATCCATGAAATTGGGATTTTTCTTTCATATCATTAAATCTGTATAATCTGTCAGTGAATGATAGTTTTTATTGACTATTTAATACTAAAATTACAAATTTCTAGGGTATAATTAAAAAACACATTTTACCTTAACTGCAAATTAAAATCATCTTCTACATTGTCATCATCCCAATTGTCTTCCCATACATTTACATCATTGTCATCTTCCTCAATACTGGTCCAACCTGAAATCAAAAATTATCACCTTTTGATCTCTCTTCCTAGTTTCCTCAAATAAGGCTCAACACAACTCTTTTCTACCTCTTATCACTAAACTATCTTTCTTCCACTGCTCTTTTGGCATTGTATCTCTTTTTGTAATTCATCCATAACTGAAACCATTTACTCCACTCTTGGTCTTTTTCCCTCCATGTCCTAAAACAGCATCCTTTTCAGCAATCTTCCCTCCTCCGCCCTGTTGACGTGGTAAACCATCTTGGTTTTCTCTATCCAACCCTCCTAATCGGGCTGTCAATAACCAGTTGTTCCTTAATTATATAACTGCTTATTCTAACCCTTCTTAAATTTCCTAGCATATTATTGAACTTCATCTCTGTTGCCTAGTTTGTACTTTACATCTTATTCCCCCCCCAGTCCATGTGTGGCTACATAAGTTAAAATTAACACAAAATATGCATTATACATAGAAATTTCTGGAGAAGTTCCTATCCTTTCAAAATATACTTATCAAATAAATATTTTTTGAATATAAAACATATCTTCTGTAAATATTTTGTCATCAGACTAAATCAGACTTAGAAATATCTGGTTTAGATTCCAATACATGGTATTGCTTGAGTCCCGGCTTCCTGTAGTTGGAAGGATTTTTTTTTTTGGTTTAACGTCCGACTGTTCTGCAATTACTGCTAATGCAGACGGTAAAGGAGGAAATGATTTTTTGTAACGTATGAAAATATGCCGTGCCTGAATGGGATTCGAACCCAAGACCGCATGATGAGAGGTGAGGACGTTACCAACTACGCCAATGCGGATGGCGTAGTTGGAAGGAATGCAGTGCGTTGTTATAGTAGTGGAAGAATGAATGAGAGTTAGTAGTGTTTCACAGCTGATGCATTTGTAGTGATAGCGTGCACTAACTAGACTAAAAAAATATTCTTAACAACCGGCGAATTAATTTAACAAATACCTACTGTGTTATTAACTTTGCTGGATTCATAACATTAAACTTTCCAATTTATATCAAAATAGGTAAATAAATAAATTTAATAAATACAAACAAATATGTTAAATACAGAAAGGTTGAAAACGAATGTTTTGTATCAGAGTAATACAACAATCGATCTCCCAGCATGCATCACTCATTCATTATACCTCACCCATACCCTTCACTTGCAACTACAAGGGGCTTGAAACTGCAGAATAAAGCATTCATAAAAATAACACAAACAAGAAGTGATCTAACAACAACATGATCAAGTAATGATAATGATGTGATTATTTATATTCATTTTATCGAGTATTGCTATCTACATAAGCCTTGGCTTGGGCGTAGGTAATTCTATGAGGTGACATACAGATGAAAAAATGCCAGACCTGAACAGAAATCAAACTAGGGACCTTATCATAGAAGCAAGTTGTGCTTACCACAACACCATGAGCTGGTAAATTCTTATTACTTAAAGCCTTTTAGATTAATTTTATTATAACTTGTGTCAGTGAACTTGCCTATAACAGGCAGGCGGAGTGTTAAATTATTTACACTCGATCTGCTAGTTCCAGGACTACAAAAATAGTTCTGTTTCTTATCACATGATCAACCAATTATATACTGAAGCATTTAAGAACAGAAAAGGTAGAGGTATAAAAATACAGTAGTTACAGTTATCTCCTCTGAGGGTAATGAATTTCATTATACAGCCAGACCCTGTGAGGAATGAAGTACAGGTGTCATTTGCAGGGTAGAAAGTGGATGCTTTTTGGAAAGCCCGGCATGCAGATAAGCATAATTTGTCCCTCAGTGAGGAAGGCATGGTAAACTACCACACTCCTCGTTTTAGAGGCTAACTCTAGAAGTTTAAACCAGCCTTTCAGCTGATGACCTACACAAAACAGCCCACCGCATTGGCGTAGTTGGTAACATGCTCGCCTCTCATCATGTGGTCTTGAGTTCGAATCCTATTCATTCAGGCACGGCATATTTTCATACGTTATAAAAATGCATTTCATCCTTCACCATCTGCATTAGCAGTGATTGCAGAAACGTTTAAAAAAAAAAAAAAACAAAAACAACAGTGAGCGAGTATGTTGTCATCTTCTGGTTATGAAGGTGATTTAACACTAGGGAAACATAAATATTTACAATACTTAGTTATCCCCAAAATAACCATTTTAGGGTACACTCATACTGGATAAAAAAAATGAGTGATAAGTAAATGTTTGTGGTAGGTAGACTACTATTTAATAAGCGGAACATTAATATTGAAACATTTTAGTTTTTTACTGAATGCACTTAGAAACATTTTATTTACTGGAGAAAAAAGTTGCTCATACAAATGAAAAAGAAAAATACTAACTATCAGGAAATTAGTAAAATTTAAAGAACACTTTCTGATATTTCTTTGGTGATTTTCCTCATGCATTATCCACTACATTTCTCTTGCTTTAGTATGTACTTGTGTAACGATAATAAACATGGAAAATTTTCAGTCACAGATACAAATTTTATATGGTATTCTAAAATAAAATTTTTCATTTTAGAACTCAAAATGAATTTAGTTTAAAAACAGCACAGTAATTAAAATAAGAATACAGTACAATGAAATAAGTTATGCTTTTAGTAGGCCAAGCTAAAGCCAGATCAAAAGAATTATGTTAATCTAAAATATACACCTGTAAGTTCCAAATCACTTGATTTTCCAAGCATGTCTTATAAAATACTATCATCCATTATCAGGATTTTATAAAAACAAGAGACAAACTTTTTAATGAAGACTAGGTTACTCAAACTTTCCAGCTGGAATACCAAACTACTGTTATAATTTCTCACTGTTACGAAACATAGTTATGTAATTACTGCCTCTATTCTTTTTGTCTAAAGCAATCATTGCTTCCAGTGGTATTGACAGTACTAATACAGCCAAAAAATACTTCTCTAAAGAAAACTAGAAGGTTGAAAACCAAGAAAATCACAGCTGAATAATAGAACAAAGACGAGAGGGAGATCTGGTATAGGATGATGTTCATGATGAAGTATCATTACCATATAAAGAAATAGTAAACAGCACAATACGATCACTTATTTTAAATGTTTTCTAAACTACTATATTACTTTGGAACAAAATATCACCCTTGGGTATTTTTTTGTACATGTAACAACGTATTTATAAAGCTGAAAGTGTTACATAAACGATCGTTTAATCATAACTTCATCAAGTTATTAATCAACTTATTAATGAAAAACCTGAAAATTAATCACATTAACTAATCCGGTAATCCTTTACAAAAAAAAAAAAAACAATTTAGAGATTTGTAAAGACAAAAGAAAATTTACAAGAACAGCAAAATTCTATCAACTGTGTAGAGCATCACTGTTACATATTGAAACAAAAGCAATCACAAGATCTTTCCGCTTACCTACTGCTGCAAACTCTTCAAATTCGTCATCTTCTTCCAGTAAACCTAAGTCAGGTTTTGCCTTATCTGCTTTCTTTTCAGTCATTGTAAATATTGAATAACAAACAATAACAGTAACGCAGCAACAATGCAAATGATAAGCAACTTTTAAGGTTAGGTGATGAATTATAGGAAACGTGACAAACTCAAATTTCCCTAAGCAATGTTGTTAATAATTTGTTTTGAACACTTACAATTTAATTACTTTTTGAAGAAAACAAAAAAGTGATATAATTACACAAATTATATTAATTGTCTAAAACAAAATAAATACATTTTATTAAAAGAACTGCTTATTTGTGGTCATATATAATATTATAATTGTGATTACTGGATATTCATCAGGAATATTTCCAATTTCAATGGAAGAAACATCGGTTTTCTTTAATTCTTGTTATATCATTTCTTTGGGACATTTAAATAAATTTATTGCCACACATTCAACAAATGAAAACAGCCCAAAAACTACTTTTCTTCCTGATTCTATCTTTGCAAGATGGCTTCCTCAGGTTAGTACGATCGTGGAATGTCACGTGAATAATTTTGTAATTTTTTATATTATTATGTTTAATATTAATTTTAATTAACTGTTTCAAACTAATGTGTTTTTGCCAATAAAATTTATAATGTAACTGTAATTTTTTATTTGATTATATATATTAAAATTATGTTTGCCTGCACTTGATTCTTGACTAGGCTAGGAAGTAATGTAGCAAACCTCGTGGTGCTTTCGCAAAAAATGTGTAGTGTGTACGTGCGTTACCATATTTAATTTGTGCTTGTTATTTTATAGTTTTCTTTAGAAATAATATTTTTTATTCTGTTCTCCCACATTTGGTCGTTGAAAATGTACTATGAAATTTGATAGTACTACAGTTTGTTTTGTGGCTTGTGATGCAACGACCCGCCCATACGTAACAGCTTGCAATCGTAATTTTTTAATTAGTTATTTTATTAAAACTCAACAATTCTTTAAAAGACTATATTCTATCTTTGTGCAATAAGTAAAATCGGTAATTTATGTGGAGGCAAGTATACACAGTATATACGTAATATGGTTTGTGTAATCCTGTTTTGTTAATATTTTTATCAAACTCGTAATACCGTATCATGGATTAAAATTAACATAATAAACGATAAAAATATGTAGTCGTGTGTTATAATTAACATAATAAGTATTAATGCCTGTTCGTATTGCTTTTCTCTGTAACCTGTATAATGATGAACTTGCAAGCTGTTAATGGCTATAAAAAATTGATTACCATATAAAATTAAATAACAGGCCAATTTTTTCTATAACAAATAGTTGAGAATGTGTGATATGTTAACTTCTGTGTGAGCCTATCTATTGTAATTATTAAGTTGGAAGCCATAATCGTAAATGATAATGAATTTATCAGAAAAGGATTTTTTTCAACTTTTTTGCCAATTTTGGCCAAGTGGCTTACTGTATTATTAAATAACTGATTTTGTATGTGCCTTAGTTTTTATTCAATTATTGTTGCCTTTATTTACACCTTCAAAGAATCAAAATTTTTTCTGTTAAAAATTTTGAAATAATGTATTACAAATGTTCTTAATTTCATTATCTTTTATTATTTTTGAACAAAGTGTTTTGATTAATGTTAGGAGTTTTATGCTGTGGGTGGAATTTATTTTTACATTAGTCTTCATACTGGGAATTATGTATTATTCTTTGTAAAAATTGAAATTTTAAAATTGATAATCTAGCAAGCTGACTGTATATAGGTAATTGTTTAAAAAACACATGAGGTGGAGTTAAACATTAATAGCTTCAGAGTAGTGAAATCAGATTTTGGTTTATATTTTAGAATAGTTTACCTGTAACATTGGTTGTAAATTGATTCTTTGACAGTAAATTTGAATTGTTTCGGTTTTAACTAAAAAAGTTTTCTTGATTATCTGTATTTGTCAGATATTTTACAAGAAAGTCTGATAAATTTTAATATTTATGGAATTTAAGTATTTAGGGTAGTAGTGCCACGATTTTCTGGTCAGCTCATTGGTGTAGTCAGTGCAACTGGTTTCTATCCTAGGGTCATGGGTTCAATTCTCAGTCATTGCATATCATTACCGACGCATAAGCCAAGATTTATGTCTTATTATTAAAAACCACATTCTTTAGTAGGCTACCTACTGGTTTTTGTGCAATATGCCATATTCTGTCAATTCACTGTTTATTTAGTTAATCTGTAATTAGAATGCACTTACTTGAAGTACCAATACCATTGTTTGCTTTTTAAGATTATAATACAGTGGAAACCCCTTATTCGGATCATTTGGGACTTAGGGTAAGCCGGATATAAGAAAATCCGGTTATGGGAAATACAAAAAGGGATGTTTGAATTACTGAAATATACAGTACAGTATGTATATAGTCAATGGATGTACACAATTGAAAAACTCCCAAGTTGTCAATTACAATTTACATATGTAGGTTATATTTGATTACAAAACGTACTACTGTATGCAGTAGTCAAAAAGATGAAAGTATGTATGTACTGTAAAGTATTAAGTTTTACAGCATACATACAGAAGACATGTAAAGTTGTATATATAATGCAATCGTGCATTTCTACAAACTTAGTTCTGACAATAGTCACAACAAATCCAATTTAATGCTATTAATGTAATAATCCAGATAGTTATGTTATCTAAATAATGTTAATCGTAATTTTCTAACTCCAACAATTCGATCCATGCCGTATTAATTTACGCCTTTTTTTATTGTGTTCGGATAAGGGGGTTTCCACTGTATAGTACTTACAAAACAGTTAAAAGCTTGCAGGGTTAGCATGATACAGCTGGGTGTGTATTGTATTCATCTGCTGTAAAAGAAGAAATATCCTATTACTTTTTGTCAAAAACATGTTGATAACCTGCCTTAAAGACGACTGAACTCCATTTTTTTCAGATGTAGAAAAACCTTGACGTATTCCTTTTTACATATTAAGCACTGCGTGTTAAAAACCCACTGTTTGACTGTGGAATGACTTAAAATTCCAATAAAACTATAGCTGGATACACTCATAACCTACAATATACTGTAAATGCTCTGGGTATATAATAAGTTGTTGTGTTTGTTGTACTGAAATTAAAGCACTCACGCATGCGCACTGATGCTTTTCCCCCTTTACACCTCGTTGCAAATAAAGGCAAACTCGTGACTCAAGTAACAATAGGAATGCTTTTGTAAGGAGTATGCGCGTCCCAATGTTAAGCGCTTAACATGTTAACCCCTTTTTGAGACCGAGCGAGCGATCTGTTGCCCGCACGAAATGTGTAAAAAGGATGGCGCAGGCGATCCATCGCTCGCTCGCTATTGTCTTTATAACAGCTGTTATTCTTGCGCAGCTGTTTATTTTGTATCAATGTCTGTCAAATATCCTTGGTAAGGTTCAGAATATGATTTGAAGTATTTAAATGATTTTACAAGCAATTTCCCGAAACCCTAAAAAACTTCATTTTTTGGCTTTGTCTTTTATAACTGGTTCCATGTTGGAACACTAACAAAAAAATTATTTTCATCAAAAAAAAATTGAAAAAAAATGAACAGTCTTAAAAGGGTTAATATTTTTCTTTATTTCAAAAAGCTCTGAGCTGTGCTTAGAGAGATGTATCGTAGGTACTTTTTTGTACTTTCATCAACAAAATGTGTTCTTTTTTAAAAATTTATATAAATAACCAATAAATTTTGTCTTCAGCCTTTTTCAAGTTGTATTGTTCCGATTAGTTCACAGTGAACTGCACAAACACACTTTCTAATTTCTCTCATCATCATTGATGACAGGATGACAGGATTATTGCTGTTGAAATTTGAATTAATTTTTCTAAAATTGAAAGATTATTTAGGGAAGAAATTGCGGGGCAGTTTTTACTATGTTTAGTCTTGTTACTCCAATTCGCAATCAACCAGAATGATATTTCTATTTGCATTAGCAATTTTACGATCAAAATATAAGGAAAATATAGAAAGTAAACAAGTATCGATACAAACTATACAAATGACATATACTTTCTTTTTATTGGTTGATGGATGCCTATATAAGTCTTGAATATGTGGAAATAAATATGAACCTGAAGAATTGTCAGAGTTGACCAGGAATCAAACCTGGGACCCATCGTATAGAAACCAGTTATACAGACTTAAACCGATCAATGGGCTGACCAAATAGTATTGCACTATTATTAATTACTGTACTGAGAGTTAGTAAATTACTGGCACAGATTGAAATAAAAGTAAATTACATTAGAAATAAAAGTCGAACATAAAACTACACAATGTTAAATGAAGAAAAGTAATGATTTCAAAATAGTAACATGCACGTATAGGCCAAGCCAATTGCTATGAGCACTGGGCTACGCATGCGCATACTTGGACCCCGCATACCCCATCCAACCTACAGTTAGATGTACAGTCAGAGTATTGTTGAAAATTGACAGCACCCATTGTATTTTGTAGGCATGCTATTTCATTGTTGATTACATACGCTGCACTATTGCAGTACATACAAGACTATACTAATGCAGACGCACGTTTTGCCCAGCGCTCTCCTTATGAAAATCAGGCTATACATGTTGACTATCTGGTGCAGTACATGGAAGTGAGTTTGTCCTACACCTTCCACTACCAAACTAGTTAATTTCCAAAAATGAATAGCGGGACCAAGCTTTGCCATGTTGCGCTTTTATTCATGATATCTGTAAAAGAAATAAAATGATGTAATGAAACATTTCTCTGTTCGATAAAAACCTAGTTTTTTTTTACACATTCAACGCTGAGCAATTATGAGGTATCTGTCCCTTTGGGCTGATTACTTGTGCAGCATGTCTCTGCTTCCTTTTTGTATAGCTTACAACTGATGTTACTTACGTTTTTATAGATTTATTTTATTTGCGACCTATACATGGATTTATGTTAGCTAATAACGTAAAAGTAAACAATTCAATGTCTGTTTTAGGTTTATTTTCACCTGTTTTAAGAAATGTATTTCTTTTCTGAATTTTCCATTTATCGTTACGATTTATGCGTAATTTTTTTATATAATTTTAAACTACATATAATATTTTTACTTTCTCTTGCCTATATGAATATATAGGAAGGAAAGTATTGTTTTCATGTCGATTTTTCGAAATCGAGTTTTCACCGGATCTATACGTTTTCAGACCCCCTGAACCCAAAAAACATGTTTTTAGCGATTGGTCTGTGTGTGTGTGTGTGTGTGTCTGTGTGTGAACAGAATATCTCAAGAACGGAACGTCGTACGAACTTGAAACTTGAAACTTAAGTTACATACCACTACCGGACGCGACACGAACATTTTCATCAAAATCGGTCAACCGGAAGTAGTAGTTTATTCGTATAATTTTTCAGTTTTTTGTGATTTTCTCAAAAACTGGTCCTACGATTTTTTTTAAAATCGCCTATTTTACTCAATTTTTTATTCTCTACAAGATAGGGTAGGCGCCATGTTTGCTGAAATTCTCGGTGAGGCTGTTTTCACGTAAAAACGTTGTTTTTTTAAGATTACGGCTTTAATATAAATTTTAGCGCAAAAACATATATAATAAAAGTTGTAGAGAATTTAAAAACCTACAACTTTTATTTTATTCTCACGAAAACGTGAGAAAAATCGATTTTTTTAACATTTCGGCCTTAGTATGCATTTTACGACAAAAGTGTATATAATTAAATTTATAGAAAATTAAAAGATCTACAACTTTTATTTAAAGCATTTTTCTCTACAGAGCCTAGTTTAGAGAGAAAGAGTGATTTTCCGTATTTCTAAGCCAAACTGAGGTTGATTTTCATTTTGCGTCTTTCACTCATGATTAAAATTAGGTTATGTTTGTTGAGATTAGTTTTTTGTTTATTTCTTATGTTTTATTACTAATGTTAGGTTTATTGTTAATTATTTGCACTGGCAAGAGAAAGTTGTGTGAGTGTTTCACACCAGATTTTTTTAAAGTAAATCTAAAAGTGTAAGCTATTTTGAATCGATACCTGCAAAGATACTAAATTCACAGCTTCAACTGAACCCTAAAAACCCGTTAAAAATAATGAACAAGTATACTATACGAGGGTAAAAGACTGTGTAACAAAAATTCAAAAACGAACTGCACGGTTTCAAAGAAAAAACCTTTCTGAGGGATATATAATAGTATTGTTGTTTAGGTCATCAGCCAAAAGGCTGGTTTGAACCTGTAGAGGTTTTACTAAGTAAAACGAGGAGTGAGGTGGTTTACCTATGCCTTCCTCACTGAGTGGAAAAGTACGCTTATCAGCATGCCGGGCCCTCTGAAAAGCACATATTTTCCACTCTGCAAATGACACCTTCACTTCCTTCACCACAGGGTCTGGCTGTATAATGAAATCATTACTCTCAGAGGAGATAACTCTGATTAGTGTCTTCTGCACCTCTACCTCTTCTGTTCTTAAATGATTCAGTCATTTAATTGGCTGACCATGTGATAAGAAACAGAACTATTTATTTTAGCCCTGCAACGAACAGATTGAGTGTAAATAATTTGACACTCCACCTGTCTGTTATGGGCAGATATAATAGTAACAAACTGATATCTGTCCCTCCAGAATTACTTTAAATGATAACAAAACGGAACCCGCTAGGCGTGTCTAGCTCGCTGAATGTGTTAAATTATCTTTTTTCCATAACTATAACAAGTTAAGTAGTTATTACCGGATTTGTTCAAAAACTATATGAATTTTTTTCTTTTTGTGTATATATAATTGTTTCCAGTCTGTTAAGTTAAAGATCAGAAAAAAAATAACGTGTAGTACTTAAATGGTTTTTCGGTTCTTTTATGTTAATTCACTACCATACTTATTATTTTTTTTGTCTATAAATTAATAACCACAAATATATTTTAGACAATTTGTTCATAACAATCATTATGAAGTTTTTAGCGATATAAATGTAAAACTGAACCTAACCTAACCTAAATAACTATACTACAGTGCCCATTATATTCTTATCGGTCAGTGATAAGATAAAAGCCTGTAATAAACTAAAGAAAAGCTCAAAATTATAATGTTGTTTAGGTCATCAGCCGAAAGGCTGGTTTGAACCTGTAGAGGTTTTATTAAGTAAAATGAGGAGTGAGGTGGTTTACCTTGCCTTCCTCACTGAATAGAAAACTATGCTTATCAACATGCCGGGCCCTCTGAAAAGCACATATTTTCCACTCTGAAAATGACACCTTCACTTCATTCACCACAGGGGTCTGGCTGTATAATAAAATTCATTACTTTCAGAGGAGATAACTGATCAGTGACTTTTACACCTCTATCTCTTCTGTTCTTAAATGATTGTCATTTAATTGGCTTACCATATGATAAGAAACAGAACTATTTACTTTACCCCTGCAATGAACAGATTGAGTGTAAATAATTTGACACTCCACCTGTCTGTTATGGGAAAAAATTATAATGAAAGTAGTGAATTAACGGAAAAGAACTGGTTTATTTTTTTGGCTGTATGATGTTTTACATTCATTACTCCATTTAGCTTTCAGCTATTCAATTTTATTAGCATGAGATCCTCAGAACTCCTTAACTGTCATTGTTTAAACACCTGTCCTATGTGTTTTAAGTTCCTCCTGCTCCTCTAACATTGTTCCTGATCCAGTCATTATTTATACGGGATTGAATCTGTCTTGAAAATTATTATTAAAAAGATTTAGGAGAATCTTCCGAATTTCATTCTCAAGCGCCTACAGAACGCTACTCTATTTCCTAATTGTGTCGGAACATCTCTATTTCTTAATGTGCTGTTTTGAAATTTTCCTACATATTTTAGTTATTTATTTTTACTAATTATTGGTGTAGTTGGTAATGTGCTCGCCTCTCTTCATGCGTTTTTGAGTTCGAATCCCATTCAGGCATGGCATATTTTCATACGATGCAAAAAGATCATTTCATCCTTCACCGTCTGCATTAGCAGTAATTGCATAACAGTCAGACGTTTAACAAAAAAAAATAATATTTTATTAATTAAACATTCAGCTATATTTATGTATATGTATGTATGTATGTGTTCAAGTTGCTGTACAGTTAATAAATGGCGGTGTTATTTCATTTATTTTTTTGTGGTTGAGGCTGAATAATAAAGGTTGTTGGATAATTAGGGTAATTAGGGTGGATAATTGTTGGGTAATTAGGGCCTGCTGTTAGACCATTTCGTATCCAAACATCCAAATAGTTAACACAATCTCGTTAGATTTTTATGACACTTTGTTTCTTTTTTACATTATGTTAACAGAATTATTGTGTGCTTGCAGGGAAAAAGAATAAGACAAAATGGAAACAAATGCCATTGGCCGATGTAATAGACAACTCGCTCACATTACCGTGTAAACCAGGTTGGGCTGAAGAAGTTGAAGATTACAATGGTACGTATATTCTTGTAACAAAGCATAAGTTTTTTGTTTTTGTTCTTTTGTTCACAGTGTGTGTGACCTGGGGCTTGTTCCAGTTCATTCTGGACTTTGTAAAATTTGCTAAGCATTGTAAATATTAATTGCTGTACAATATTATTCTCAATTCCCTAGAAATTTTTGTATAGACATATTAATAAACTGTCGTAAAAAATATTGCCTAATCATTTTTACTATTTTTAATCCCTAAAAGTATGACAGAGTTTCACATTGTCAAGTGGACCAAAATCTGCCTGCTAATTATGGTAAAGTTAGGTTTGAGTCTTATCCGTTTTCTGTATGCCACTATCAAATCCGAATTCCCTGAAGGGTTACACACGTGTTCATTTCTCTCACTCCCTGCCTTACTGAATACTTATACTGAGACAGACACATGCATCCTTCCCAGTATGTAGTATGTATTTTGTTACACGTTCCGTTGTTTTATTTCTTATTTTGATTATTTTCTTTCGAGTTTTTGATTATTTTATTATTTTTTTTATTTACAGGTTATTTATAACTTATTACTAAACTTATTCTTATTATTTACATTATATTATGTTATATTTTTTAATTATTAACATTAGGAAGAGAAAGTTATATGAGTGTTTCACACTTTTTTAGTTGTCACATTTTCTGGGATTATGCAATAACTCCCTTTCCTGGAGGAACTCTGCAGCATCTTCCTTCCTCCGTTCGAATATTATTAAGTAACTGTACAAAATTTATAGTAGACTGTGTAATAACTAACTGTTGAAATCGTAGTTGTGACATTATGCAGGAATATTGCATTAGATTGGCGCGCTAGATGCAGGAGTGGGAGAATTGTGTAACCCTTTAGGGAATTCTGATTTGATAGTGCCATACAGAAAACAGAAAAGACCCCTGGGTTGGTGTAATTGGTGTATTTTTTTATGAAGCCTATTTCCAGAAAGAGTCCTTGAGTAGTAAAGATTTATTAAGGGGAATAATTTTTAATTTGCTGAGAACAACTGTTATCATTTTGATTTATTATTTTTTAACTAACCCTATTTGCTTATTAAATACCATTGATAACGAGAGATTGTATAACTAACATTGTTTAAGTGATAGAAAAAAAATTTCATCAAATATTTGTAAATTGTAAAAATAGGCCAATTATTTGATAAGATATTTTCTCTAACTAATCTGAATTCAAATACTAGCTGTAACTTTTTGTCATCTCAAATCTTAATGATTTATTTTACGGTGTTAACAATAAAGTTTTCATTTGAAAGAAAAACTAGTTAGCCCATAAATTGACATGACTCTTGAATTCCAAAAATTGAACATGTTGGTAAAGTTGATCGACTTGTATCATGTGATTTATGTAACCCCTAAACTGTTCTCAAAATTTTGATTGTTAAATCATTTTTAAACTTTAAATTTTTCATTTGGTTGTACAAGACGACAGGATCAAAAATGAAGATAAAAGAGAAGAATTGGGAATTTTTCCATTCAACGTAAAAATAAAATTGTATCGTGGCCAATGAGTCGAACATTTAAATAGAATGCCAGAAAGCCGCTTGCGCCTAGAGTAGCTAGAAGGTATATACCTGTTGGAAGTAGAGATATTTGCTGATATTGGAGATGTAGTTGTTTCATTTCCAAAAATTCTTGTTATTTATTTACTTCTTGTAATACTGTTATAATTTTTACAAATTTAATGTCTGGATATATTTTTTTTTAAATCCTGAAAATGTCATCATCTTTACAACTGAGTAAAAAGCATTTAAATCTGGTATGAAGAATTCTGTATTTTACAGTAGACAGAATCTCCATTTAAAATTACATAGGACAAAACATGCGTTTGAAATTAAATTCTAATCCCGATTTATAGTGATGTCATATTATTAGCTGTTCTTAAAGAATAATATAATGAATCCTATATTGATTAGTTTTTTGCTTGCGAATATCTGATTGCATTTTGATCATTAGTGTTTTTTTTCCCCAGATCGTGATTACTCGAGGAAAATGGACAAAGTTCAATTGCCAACCGCACCGAGAGCTTCTCGTGCTCACGAAGATGACTCGAACATCCCACAGGATCCACCATATATGGCCTACTTGACTAATCTACCATACGATGTCAACGATGAAGAGCTGATCAATTTTTTCCAGGATATGAAAGTTAATGTAAAGTTAGCATTTTGTATAGGGTCAACAAATCACTGTTAGAATGAAATCAGGTCATTAAAGTTTTTATAGATTTATCGCGGATTCGTCAGTTGCTTATTTGATATCAATTCTAACATTGAAACAAAGTACAATATTATTAATTGAAGGAAGCAAGGCGTCATTTTACCCTTTTTTTTTTGAAAGGAAAAAATTTAATTTGAAAATTGCAGAGGTATCACTCTCCTCCCACACACTATAAAGCTTGTTTGAACAAATCTTAAAAAGGCTCATTAGAGAGAAAATTGAAATAGAGTTGGAAAAAGAACAAATGGGATTTAGACTTGGGAGAGCAAGAACTGATGCGATATTTGCGCTGAGGCAGGTTTGTGAAAAGAACTGGGAATAGAATAAATAGTTGGTCGTTGTATTTTTAGATATGGTGAAGGCATACAACAGTATAAATAGAAGGGTTGTAGAAAACGAGATGGTCCACATAGTAACGGGTTTGTGTGAAGGAAGTAAGAGCTGTGTTTATGACCGGGGGGGGGGGGGGGGATCAATCAGGGTGGTCTGAGGCAGGGGAGGGTATTTAACATGCATACAATGTTGACTTATGCAGCTGTAGTCATGGATTAGGGATAGAAGGGAGAAAGTAGGATCCATAATAGTACAAGAGGAGTATGCTGGAGAAGAGAAGACAAAAAGAGGTAGAACAAGAAATTATATAATTAAAGAACAACTGGATATGGACAGCTTGTTAAAGGAGGGTTGGACAAACAAAGCTGAGATGGTTTGACCATGTTCAGTTGGATGGAGGGGGAAGGCTGAGGAAAAGGATGCTGTATTTAGAGATTGAGGGAAAACAAAGAGTGAAATGGATGTGTTCATTCAGTTATGAGTGAATTCGGAAAAATATACGGTGCCAAAAAAAAGCAGTGGGGGAGAGATTGTTCAGTGCAAGAGGGGAGTTTTTTTTGTTGGGCCTGACCCGAGGAAACTTAAAAATAAGGAATAAAGAATATTACAAATTGCAAATATATTCTGCTTTTTTGATCATTGTAAATAATTTCTGACAGTGATTTGGTGATTCATTATAGTATTAGTATGAGGTAGTTCAAATCTGTTGTAATGAAATTTAATTTTTTTGTCAATGCCGCATTTTATTTTTGAAGAATCATTAAAAGTTAAAATATTGGAATTTTTAAGCTGTTTCATGTTGTGGCCCATACAGAGATTTTGGAATTTTTTTTTAGGCATTGAAAATGATAATGCCTATGTTTCAATTCATTATAGAAAATATAACCAATAAATTTCAATAAAACTTAATTTATTCCGAGGTACCTTGTAATTTTAGCAACCTTATTTTCAGAAACTCTTTTAGGAAAAATAGCTTTCATTTTTAGTTTTTATAATTTTTTGATAATTTAATTAATACTATGTCTATAGTTGTTTGTTCAGTTGGCACAATGGGGAGCAGTATAGGACAGTGTATTTCTTATGGGGCTCTGACTGCTATTAGCACGTACACAAACATCAGCTTTGTAGATCAATCAATGCCATCATAACCAATAATATTCCCGTCCTTCCGCGCCCTATTGATTACAAACCTTTATGATGTAGTATTAATATTTAACACTATAAGTTTATACTCAACTTCATATGCGAATTCCAAGTGTGAAATATTTTTTTCGTTATCTGTATTAGGAAAGAGTTTTTTTAGATTTGCGTCATTTGTTTACATTTATCACGCAGTGTTTAGAAAGTCTGGCAAAGGGAATGTGGAGAAGGCATTAGAGAATATGTTTTTACATTTTTGTTTTTATTTTTTAAAATTCATTAAACATTCTACTAATAGTACACAATTTTTTTCTGTTAAACAAAACTTGAATTGTAGTTCTACCTTAAAAAATATGTGTTCTGTACAGGTTTAAAAATAAATTTATATACTCATCCAGATGCCTCTAATTGATGTTTTTAGTTGCGCTAATAGTAGTGATGATTCCCTTAAGATCTATTATGTCAACTGAACGTGCAAAGACTATACTAATAAATAAATAGAAATCAGTAATTTTTTTTTTTATGTGTTACAACCAAAATATACAGATTGCTAATATGTAAGCTTTTAACCCTGTACTTAAGTTAGGCACAAATTTAGACCAGAATGTGATGACTTGTTTTATGTCATGTCACCTAGCATAACATCAATTCCCGTACTTCTCTTAACAATTTTCTCTGTTTTCTTTTAGAACATTTTATAACAGTCTTTCAGATATTAACAATTTATGTACTGTGTGTGTGTTGCAGGTGAAAAGTGTGTCGTTGCCAAGAGAAGAACGTAGCAACCGGTTCAGAGGTTATGGCTATGTTGAATTTGATGATAGAGCCAGTTTTGTGAGCGTTCTTACTTTGTCAGATACGGTAAGATCATGTTTGTGTCAATCAGTTGTTATTTAAAATTTTGTTTGCACATTTGTTTTATAGCAATTGGATTAGTTTTGAATACCGTTAAATGAATTTATAAGTTTTGTTGGCCTGCAGGATTTTTACTTATTCAGGGAAGTTTTATTGAAGGCATGGAAAATTTTCTAGATAAATTTGTAAGCTATGTGTTAACTTGTAAGGACCTATCTATGAGAAGGCATTGTCATTAATCTACTTTTTCTCTACAAACCATACTCTTTTAGCGCATATTTGCTATACAAATATGCATGATTTTAAAATTTTGTTTGCACATTTGTTTTATAGCAATTGGATTAGTTTTGAATACCGTTAAATGAATTTATAAGTTTTGTTGGCCTGCAGGATTTTTACTTATTCAGGGAAGTTTTATTGAAGGCATGGAAAATTTTCTAGATAAATTTGTAAGCTATGTGTTAACTTGTAAGGACCTATCTATGAGAAGGCATTGTCATTAATCTACTTTTTCTCTACAAACCATACTCTTTTAGCGCATATTTGCTATACAAATATGCATGATTTTGCATATGTACGCATTCGCAACCAATATTAAGTAAGCTGTGTGGTCTATACAACTGAAATTCATTAAAGTTCAGTCTTTCTTAGCTGTTAATTATCTCTTGGCTTGTATGAAGTACAGGTAAGGAAAGTTATATTTTCAGGTCCCCCTTGAACTAATAATATATATATTATTGATTGGTTTGTGTGTGGTAACAAAAAAACGAAAAAAGTTCAAAGTTTGACTTTACTTAGGTATCACCAGGGGTCTGACAATTTTACCTTCTTAATGGCTCTTACAATTATGTTTAAAATCACCTCTTCTTCTATATTTTTGTGCTCTACCCGCTGGGGTAAGCAGAATATCTCTTAACAGTGTCGCTACTCTTTATGAACTTGTGAAGAGGGGGGGGGGGGTCATGCATCCCTATACTTCACAACGTTATTGTTTGTACCTTTTTATCAGTAACAATATAAGGTTTTAACACTCAAAATAAGCAGAAAGAATGGATCTTTCAAACAAACTAAAAATCACTTCTTTATGGGTGTATCCACTGAGGGCCAGGGGCAGCTGCCCCTCCAAGAAGCAGAAAAAAGATTAAATGGTTATAAAGTGATAATACAAAACAAAATTAGGTGTAAAATCTTTAGTTTATGATTAAATAAAATGCTAAAGATTGAGAATTATCTGGCGCCACTGTAACGTTTTATTGGAGGGAGGGACCAATAAAATGTTACAACCTGAATGACCATGGTTTGCCCCCTGCCCTTTAGTTTTGATCCTGGGTACGCCCATGAATCACTCGAATATCTACGGTAAGTCCTGAGAAAAGGTACAAATTTGGTTATGATCTCTAATTTTTGAAAGAAGTGTTTTTAAATATATAATGCAGTAGCCACTTATTGTAGGTTTGTTAGGACCTGAAGCTTGCAAAGGGGAATGCTTCACAGTAGCAGGAACTATATGAGTGAGGGGAAGTTGGCTATCTCTTTCCAACCGGCAACAAATACAATATGCTACTAGCAAATCTGGAAACATTTTTTCTTACCACAAGTCTGTAACTCTTCTATTGAATTGAAATGAAATAACACTTAACCGAAGCCACTCAAAATTTTAACTAACTGCTCAAAATAAAGTTATATGAACTGAACCAATTGTTTACTACTAACTTTTTATAGCTAGATAAAGATTTAAAGATAAATAAAATTGTAGCTACGTGACTTATTGTTTTATTGTATTCAACTTGAATAAGCGATAAACTGTTGGCTTGGTTTGTTTATTGTTTTAATGTCAAGTCGTACACCACTAACAACGAAATACAGAACTGTACTCATATTATTGTTATTATTCATTTTTTACTTATTCTGTCATCTACCAACCAATATTCAAAGTCTGAGGAAGTGGAGCAGGGATCTCCTGTTTTATAACTTGTTATATGCTATTAATAAATAAACTAATCAATCAATGAGTTAGTAAGGAGTAGCTAAATAACATGTAGGAGACTTGTCAGTGGATGGTGCTCTCCACGCACGTCACTCATGTCATTTCATTCATTCTTTCACCCAGCATCATATTCACTGGTTATTATTTTGTAACAGTTGTGAATTTCATTAATAAAGTTCATGAAAAATACTTATTCTGTTTTAAGCAATTCTACAAAATCGGATAATGTTTTCAGTTTTCATTTATCGCAGCTGTTACTTCGACAGCATCAGTGGTAGAAATGTCACAGCGGAAGAATTCTACGTGGAGGGGCAAGCATCGGTTCTAAACGTCTTAGATTATACTTATATTAGTTGTGGTTAAACTGGTTGTAGAGGTTAACAAAAAAAAATATTTATAATTTATCGTAGAAATATATTTACATAATTTTTTAGAGGAAATTTCAAACTACAGTATGCAACAAAAAACAAAACCAAAATTATTTTTCGATACATGACCCCCTTTAATAAAATCCATAAACTGAATACTTTTGTTTGTTTCATACTAAAGAATATAAAAGGAAGAAGAATGCGGATAGAGGTTTCTACAAATCATAGTGATAGTCGAGGAGGTCGCATGCGTGGAAATAATCCAGAGCCAGACTATATAAATCAAGATTGGAGGTCGGGTCCACCACGTGAGCGAAATGACGATGAAGGTGAGTGTTATTATCTTTGCGTTTAATACCTTAGAGCTGTGATTCTCACTCTGAACATTTCAAAACGGTGATGCAACTTGGCGGACTTTACGGATATGTCGTTGGCATTCCAGAACTTATTATCAGACATCCTATACATAGGTATTTTTAACAGTCGTATTATAGTGATGATCAAAATACTTTTTATTTCTTTAAACCACAAGTAATACTGTAAGTGTTCATTGTTTACCATATTACTGGTGGTTTAAAGGAATAATATATATTTTGATTCAGAACATTTATGCACAACAAAGGTTTAATCTATGTAATAATACAAATATAGTTTAAAGAATATAGTTTCACCCAGTGCAGGAAAAGTGACCTAAAGTAGGAAAATATAACGGGTGATTCAAAAAGAGCGCCGGTTTTTAAACGGCTGGTAAATTTTTGTTTATTGGTTGGCAACATTGTTAGACCTCATTTCTATTTCGAAGAACATTCCGATTGACGATTCAGTTGTAGTTTCTCTTGTTCGCAGTGTAGTACTCTCGCAGTCTGTGTCTATCCATAGAGAAGTTTACTATTGCACAACAAGTGTTAATCGTCAAAACATTTTACCAGAGTGGAGAGAGTTATGCGGCTACTGTCAGGCGACTTCGCGGTACTCTAGGACGTAATGAAGCACCAAATGAATCAACAGTTCGCAGGCTCATGAAAAAGTTTTTTGAGACGGGTTCAACAGTCGACCTTAAAAGTTCTGGACGTCGTCGTTCTGGCCGAACTGAGCAGAACGTTGCGCTGGTTCGTGACAGTGTGGCTGTTAGCCCAGCAAAATCAATACGTTGCCGTTCTCAACAATTGGGTTTACGATGTTCTTCTGTACGGAGAATTCTTCGGTACGATCTCCAATATCACCCGTATAAAATTCAGTTGACGCAACATTTGAAAGTGGTAGACCACCAGAAGAGACGACAGTTTGTTGACTGGGTATTGAGAAAACGGCTGGATGATGACACCTTCGCAAACAAAATTGACGCCTTGTGACTTTCATCTTTGGGGTCATCTAAAGTCATTGGTGTAT